>JAVJIF010027085.1:0-54515 GCA_038442645.1 Agave tequilana
TGGATTATACCAAATTTTGCACATAACTCACTAAAATCATTTGATTCATATCTCCGCCTCTATCGGATTTTAGAAGCTTGATATTCTTATTGAGTTGATTCTCAACTCGGCTTTATATATTATAAACATATTCATTGCCTCATCCTTACTGTTTAAAAGATACACATAGTAGTATGCACAGTCATCATAAAAGTAATAAATACTTTTTACCGTCTTTAGTTAGCATAAAACTCCAAGTCACACAGATCGCTATGAATTAACTCTAAGGTTTTGTATTTCGATCAATTGAGTGAAATGAATTTTTGCTAACTTGGTCTCACACAAATTTCACACTTGTGAATTTTTTCTAAGTTGAGTTTAAGAATATACCTACATTAGACAATTTTTTTAATGACTTGTAATTTTATATTCCCTAATCTAACATGCCATAAAATAGGAGATTCAAGCAAATAAACAGAAGATTTTTCTTTATTTATAAGCTTTGGGTACAAATATACGGACTTTTTGTCCACCACTGCAACATTGACTTTAAAAAGTCCATTAACAGATAACCCTTTCCCACAACACCTCACCCTTAGAAAGTACAAATTTATCTGATTCAAAAACCATTCTAAATCCTTTCTTACTAAGTATTAATCCAGAGATCAGATTCTTGCGGATATCTGGAACATGTAGCACATCGTTCAGAGTAAGCTCTTCCTAGTGTCCACTTCAAGATCACCTTGCCTTTTCCTTCAACCTTGGAGACGCCTGAGTTTCCCATGAATAGTTGTTCATCTTACTCTAGTTTTTGATATTCAGAGAATAATAATTTCTCAGAGCAGATATGTCGAGTAGCCCCAGTGTCTACCCACCAATCCTTATTATTGGTCGTCAGATTCACTGCTGACACCACAGCTGAAAGGTGGGCGATGCATGGTCGGTCAGGTTTGCCTGTGGATGGTTCTTCTTATTCTTTTTGAGACGGCTGCGACATTCATTCGCCTATGCCCTTCTTTGTTGCAGATGTAACAGGTTCCCTTAAAGCGCATGTTCTTGCCTTCTTGGATCTTGCCTTTGTACCTTTGGGCAGTCTTCTTCCGCTTTAAGGTTTTGGAAGTAACGCTTCCTCTTGAGTCTTCGATCACATTGGCCTTAGCTTCATAGGAGTTCTTAGTGCTCCTTTTCTCGGACTTTCAGTTGTCCTCCTCGATTAGAAGCCTCACAATGAGATCTTCCAACTTCAGCTCCTTGCGCTTGTGCTTCAAGTAGTTCTTGAAATCTCTCCACGCAGGTGGGAGTGTTTCACGATAGTAGCAACCTGAAAAGTTTCAGGTAGAATAATACCTTCAGCCTCTATTTCGTGCAAAATAAGTTGAAACTGTCGCACCTGACTGATCACAATCTTATTGTCTACCATCTTGTACTCCAGAAATCGTCCTACGATGAAAATTCTGGTACCAACATCCTCAGTCTTGTACTTCTTATCAAGACTGGCCAATAACTTCTTTGCCGTTATGATAGGACTGTAGACATTATAAAGAGAGTCATTCAGTCCATTCAAAAATATAGTTTCGGCAAAGGAAGTCACCTTGAGTCCATGCATCGACTGCAAGGACTGAGTCCCGATCAGTTCCGGATTCTGGTGGATCTTCTTGTAGCAATTTGGCTAGATGTAGTGTAGTCAAGTAGAAGAGCATCTTCTGTTGCCACCTCTTGAATTCTGTGCCATCAAATTTTCCTGCCTCTCTCGTTTTCCGACTTCGGTTAGGAAGTGTAGGCATCAAAACTTGTATCTGCATGTTTGGTGCCTTACTTGAGCTGTCTTGATTAGTCTCAGACATTTTTTGCAAGTTCAAGCAGAACAGAAGTAAGAAACTTCACGTAATTGTCTTAAGATGTTAGTTTCTAGGATCTTCTGATAACTAATCAATATCACTGAAATATCACCGATCTAATTGGCCAGGTCAGTTAATATCAGGTGGGAGGTTTTCCATTCAATAGAACATTTCTTAATTAAAGAATCACCTTTCAATTACCTTCTTTTGGTTAAACACCAATTAAACTGGTATAAGTCAGTCTCAATATATGAATATTAGTATAACCCCTGTATAAAGAAAATTAATTCACTTATACAGTACTTGGAGTGAGGTACGCTTAAAGTGAATCTCCTTAAGACAATTACGTCCCCCGCACCGGTGCTAACGGTTACTGGACACTAGTCTCCCAAGATACAACACTCCTTCACGGTTATTTGGATAGCACTACCAAATCACTATACGGTCGAACCGTAGTTAACCAGTACCTTCACAGGATTATTAAAGTAGCGGGACTAAGACAAATTCGGGAGAATATTTGTCTTTACTTTAGAGGAGCAACCACTGTAGAGGAAGGAGGAAGGTAGAAGAATATTCTTCTTTGAAAATCCCAGATTCAGACAACAATTCTATTAAAGAATCTGTTGAATTTTCTGAGCCCTCTTTCAGAACGAATTTTGCAGAATCTCTTGGAAGTTGCTTCGGAAACCGAGTTGCAGATTTCCCACTTCCCGTTGGAAGTTACTTCAAGACAGAGAGAGAGAAGATCTCACTTCAGAACGCAGAGAATTGATTTCTATTCTATGAGTTGGTGTGTTTTGTTTTGAGAAAATGGAGCCCGCAGCAACCGCCCAATTGTCCGCGGCGGTTGGCTGACAGCCGTTGCGCGGGGCGGTTCGGATCCGGATGGCGGAACGGGTATGCTCCGCGTAACCATACCTGTCAAAAAGAACCAGATCGGGTAGGGAACCCGCACTCGCACCCAGACCCGGGCCCGGGCACGTGCCCGACCGGCCGGCCCGCGGCAGCGGCGGCGCGCGTGCGCATGTGCGGGCATAGTTTCCCCCAATCGCGCTCGAAAATTCCGAGTACCCAAGGGCACACCCTTTTGTTCCAATTTTTCTCTATTTAAACACTTCAAACTTTCATCTCATGGCCAATGTGGGACTAAATGCCTTTACATACCTTTAGTCCCATTTGACTTTGAATTAGGCAAACTTTATACTTGAATATCTCATTCATTCGAAGTCGGAATTGAACATGTGAATATACCACGTTCATCCCCAATGGAAGGAGAACACACTCCAATCATTATCCAATTGATTCAATCAACGGATCTCGCCGTAATTCAGTTCAAAGATTCACATATATTCTTCGTGTTCCCAACAATTAATAATGATAAAAACACCACATATATATTAAATGATCTAAGATATCAACATGCAAGTCCAACATAAAAATACAAGGCATATGGCAGTTAGTTAAACATGGATATGAGATCACCTGGCAGCTTGCTCAGTGAAATACTTGTTAGGCTGCTTCTGTCGGAGCGAATGGAGGTTACACCACTGCAGTACTCCATTACCAAGCAGTAAAACTTTTCTGTCTCAAAATGAGAATACAGAGTAGGCAAAAAGGGATGATCCAGAAGGCCGAGGATTTCCTTTTCGGTCTGTGCACGAAGTAGCTTATTTCTACTTACAAGTGAGGCCCTGTCCATGACTTTCATTGCAAAATAGGAGCCTGTTCCTCTGAGCTCAACAAGATAAACACTGCCAATGTCACCATAGCCCAGGCGCTTAAGTAGCCTAAAATGACTTAGACCTAGAGGGGCATCTCTGGCATTTGCCAATTGAATGGCCTCCCAGCGACAATCACCACCAGTGTGCCGCTTTATGGATGCAGTGGAGGCACTGTCTATGCTATCACTTCGGGTGCTACTGCAGCTACCTTGACTGATGAGTTACAAGAATCACTAACCTTTGCATCACTTAGCTTTGTTACAGTAGAGTTTGACGTTGAGGTTGAGGCAGATGTTCCTTCCAACATCCCTGGCAATCTCGGGCTAGGGCACGAAGGAGGGAATGGACATTGGTCTTTGTGGCATTGTTGATATTATTCTTGGCAATTGGCTCTGGTTTTTTCTTGTTGCGTGATGCCTTTTCTGCTGTTGGTTAGGAGTTGAGGAAGCACTACGATGTTCACCAAGTTGAGGGATAGGATCCAGGATTGTAGTGGAATCATTGCAATCCTTAGAGATTGAATCCAATTTTCATCATTGGATGAGGTCTTATCTGATTTTACCACACTCATCTCTGGAATTCAATGTGAACAGAATTATGTTAGAATAAAATTTATACAGTGGAGGTAGTAGCTCACAGAATGTACCACAAATTAATTGACACATTGCTAAACAAAAGTTAAAAGAAATTAAAATTCACCATCATAATTGGTTTGTGCATGAAGCATCATGAAAATTTGAAAAGAAACAATAGTTATAAAATTCTCTTCCAACAAAAAAGTTTATACAAAGGAAAATAATGTCTTGCAGGGTGCTCAAAAAATAACTGGTCCATTGTCAAACAAGTGAATATGAATTAAAATCAAGCATTAGCACTGGTTTTAGAAGATTAAATCATTACTTGCAACTTGAAAACACTGCAATAAGAAAAGCACCACATCAATCTTTTGATCTCGCATATCACTTTGAGGTCTAAAGGTAGATATATTAAATTCAAAATTATTGCAAGAACATAACTGGGTTCTTAAAATGCAGAGAGAACCATCAGAATTAAAAAAAAAACCACACAGTTCATAATTATAATGTCAAACTCCCTTCAAAGTGGAGAGACTGAACTCTGTCAAGAGTGGGAATCCTTAAACAGCAACTCTAGAACCTCTATGCTCTAATTACATTGTAATATGCAATTAAGTAACTAATTATAATAGGGTTCTAGTAATATTTGTAGGCCATGTAGTAGTTTGGAGTCCTAGTAGTAGTTTCAGTAGGGTTTGAATTTGTTTTAGGCCTATATAAAAGAGAAGTGCTATTGTATTTTGTAACTCTTGTATAGTCATTAAAGATTACATTTGAAAATCTATCATACATGTCCAGCTATCAGAATATAAATCATAAAAGAAGAGAAGAACAAAATAGTTAGTTCATCATATATTGGAAGCAGATACAGTAACACAAATGGGCATAAATTTCTGCGTTCTATTTCAATACTTTTCACTCTAAAAAAGCAGGTTGATATTGCATGTTAGCGCATAAGTAAACTAGCTTCGCTAATTAACATTAATAGGTCAAGGAGTTGATATCGAAAGCAATATTTCACCATTGACCATAATTATAATCAACTCCATCATATTTGAGAAAGGCCATGTGATACCATTTTGCATTCAACTCCAAATCAAAAGGTGAGAGAAAAAAATTAAAGGAATGAAAATTTAACTATTGGCTTTGTTTGCTTCTGCGGATACCTGGACTCCAAGAGAATTGGAGTTGCTGACTTCATCATCACTTGGCTTTGTGGAGGATGACATTGAGGTCGCTATCGAGCTAGGCCACAAACTAGAGCTTTGACAATGTCTATTTACATCACTGTCATTATTACCTTTTGCAACTAATTCTGTTTTATTCTTGTTGCCTGATGACTCTGATGACATTAATTCTGTGTCCTCAAGAGGTTTAATATTTGAGCATTGTTTAAGTTGTGCACCAGATCCAGCACTAGCCTCAAAGCCTGTAGTAGAATCATTGCGAGTGTTAGAGACTGAATCTGTCCCTTTCTCAAGGGAGACACCCCGTCCATGGTCATAGTATCACCACTGAAATTCAAATTGAACGGCAGTTTCAAAACCAAGAACTAAACAATATACTGAAAGCAATTTACTTACCCAAATAAAGAATGACTAAAAGCTTCCATAGTTAAACAAGTAAAGAAAATGAATTGAGCAATAATACTAGTACTCTATGTTACAGATGCATCAAAACATTGGTCTCCCATAACATTTTCAAGTCTAAAGTGGATTCATTGTATATTTCTAAAGAGTGGTCATCAATTAACAAGCCACTAAATTGCACTCTATAATTTCCAAACTTAAATCGCGAAAGAAGAGAATGGGGTATTTCACACACGCTGAAGCAGGGAATTGGATCAAAGACACAAAAAAAAAAAAACAAATGGAAGTTGACTCTTCACTCCCATTTTAGTATTCCATATGCTACACAAATACAAGTAGTTTTTTAGTAGATGTTAAAGAAGTTAATGGTTTCGCTCTTTTGCGAATATAGTTCATTTTTGGAAAATGTAAATGTAGCCTACCCCAAATACTTAGGACAAATGGCTTAGTTGGTGTTGCTGTAAAATGTGCCCCATTTACTGGACCTGTTCCTCATCTAGGAGAAGAGGGTTGGTAAGTTAGGTTTTCCTACAACTAACTGGCCTCGTGAGTCATAAGATTTCTCGCAAACCTCTCGTGCCCACAGTTCTCTTGGTCAGCAACCGGTGGTGAAAATTTGCCAAATCTTCATTGAGCCTGTGCTTTTATTATGGGAAGCCATTTAGATGGGAGAAAAAGGCTTAAAAGTAGATGAGGCTCTATATCAGATATTATGTTTGCCTTCCACCCAATGCCTGTTTATTCCATTAACAATCTAATGGAGCAAGTAACAGCAGCAGCATTTCCACAACTAATGAAAGAAATAACCCAATTCGCCAAGAACAAAATAACTCCAAAAAGATGCAGGCTTTATTAATGAAGATGACGTGAAATTGCTTGCAGTGAGGCAACTAACACACAAAGAGATCTTATTCTTATGAGAGGCATACAATCAATCAAAAATCAAGCTGTACGAATTGCAGGATGTTGGCGCATACAATCAATCAAAAGAACGGACACAAGTTCTATAGAATTAATCACATCAAAAGATTAAGAATCATGGAAATCGCCATACCAACCAACAAAATAAACAAAATCGAAATGTCGCAGGAGCCCAAATTAGTATTGCCTAATCCAGAGCGATCATCAGCTCGTTCCTTTCCTTTCTACCTGTCTACCATGGGGATCATCAAATGAATCAGAGAAAAGAGTTGGGAAAAAGAATGTGGAGAATGGTAAATGGGGTGGGATCCGAACCCATTAAGGGGAAGGAGAAGTTCGTGGGGCCAAGAGAGGAAAGCGTTGAAGAGAGAAGAGGAGAGAAAGGGGGAGGGAAGAGGAGAAGAATCCATAAATAACCAAAAATTAGATCCACAAAAAAAAAAAAAAAAAAAAAAAAAAATAGGGCGAGAGAGAGAGAGACGTGGAGAGAGGAACGAAGAAGATGGAGAGAGTCAAGGAAGGATTGGGCTTTGAGGCGTGGCGGGTGAAAATCGAATGGGATGGATCTCTTGTGCATGATTCTTGCGATTCAGAGGGATTCTTGTGGTTGGGGGCGGCATATTTCAAAAAAAAAAAAATAGTTTGGGTTTTTAGAATCCATAGTTCTTTTGCAATTTACATATTTTCCTTGTTGTGACTTGATATATCCACTCAAAATCTACATGCAATTTTTTTTAATTAATAACAAACTTATGACAATAAAATATTATTAAGAACTCTTAATATTCATGTGACATCTTTAATTAGTACCTGTTTGTTTCCAAAAAAAAAAAAAAAAGTTAAAAGTGCACATTTCCTCTGAATTTGTAGGTTCAAAACAATTTCCTGAGACTCGTGTGTTTAGTTGGCAAATTTGAGAGTAAAAAATGAATCAGTTTAAGATACACGAAAAAAAACTGACAACTCTCTCTATTTGTGGGCCCCAGACAAATTCTGAGTCGTATTTGTAGACCTGTTTGTTTGAAAATGGGATGTTTTGGCAAATTGAGCCCACAAAACATTATTGCAGTCAGCTATGACTTTTCCGCTAGGATTTCTGATTTTATCACAAATTCAAACTAGACTTTTCAAGCCAAACAAGCCTTAGATAGTCTTCTGTCAAAATTTAGAAAAGATTAAAATAAGCATGTGTTTGACAAATTCTTGGCTTTTTTAAAGATTATCATAATTCAAACAGATAATAGTATAGATAATGAAATAATCAAAGTCTTAAGCCATTGTTGTTCATCTCCCATCCTAATTAATTTTTTTGTGTTTCATTTGTTCTTCTTTACTTTTGTATAAACTTAAATAATGAAAAATAAAAATATAATAATAAGAAAAAAGAGGAGAGAGGACCCTAGGTATATTGTAGTAAGGGGTGTGTTTGTTTGCATGTAAAGTGGAGGAAAAGTGGAGTTGAGTGGGCCCCACTCTCAGCTTTTCACCATTTTATACAAATCTTGTTTGTTTGCTAAATTCAGAAAGATGATGACATCAGCAAAAACGTCATCATTTATCTGTTTCTACTAAAGATGAAGTGAAAATGAGTTCAAAAGTTGCTCTCAGTGAGCTTCGCAATGTATCTTTTTGTGAAAGATGAAAAAAGTCATCAATTAACAGTTTTCTTTCTCCTTTCTTTGAGCAAAACAAATCCTAAACCCTAAGTGGCACCCCTCAACATTCACAAAAAGTATAAAAAAAAAATCTTCAGCATTAAAAAAGCCCACTCGAACAACCTCCTTGTACTCTCTCTACTGTAAGTGTGACTTTGCCGGTCATTCATCAAATATTGAATGTAAAATTCAAAATCACCCCCAACCCCTCCGCCCAAAAAAAAAAGAAGAAGAGAAGAAAAAAGAAAATTGTGGAAAAGCTATGACTCTCTCTATCAAAAATATATGCAAATTAGTCGAAATTTGTAATAATCCCTTACAATTATTAAAGATTGAAATAAGGACAAATTTACAAACCCATTCAATTACTACCATAGTTATTAGTAACCCTTCTTAATCATTATTTATAAACAAATCCAAGTATTTGATTTACCAAAATACCCTTAGTTTTTTTTTTTTTTCATTTCTTTATGCATTATAATTTATAAATCTATTGGCAGGGTGACAATGAGTTGGATTCGAGGCATACCATACATGATCCATTTATGAATCCATTACAAATTCGTAGGATCTATATTCAGATTCAAATCCACTAAGAGATTTTGTAATATCCTTTATTTAAAATACTGTTTTTTTATTTATTTTTCTAAAGTATTTATTTTAGTTTACTGATTATTTTATTATTATTATTGAGAGTTTCATTATGATTATAATTATTATTGCTATTTTTATGGTTATTTTAATTATTATTAACTATTATTGTTATTAATATTATTATTATGTATTGGTATTATCGTTGTTGATTATTATTACTAGAGTATTATTATTAGTATTTTAATAATTAATTTATTTCTATTATTACTTGGTTAATTATTATTATTTATCATCATTGTTATTATTAATATTATGGTCTGAATTATTATTTTTTCTTCTTGATTCTTTTCGCCAAACCTATTTATCTAAACTCGAAACCCACTAACCCAATAATCTATAACCCAAAACCTAATCCTAATTCAAATTCTATTTTATCAAATCTTTTCATAAATCTTAACTAATCCTATTCTAAATCCTAACAAAAATTATGGGCATGTTTGTTTCGCCGCTAAACGCCGCAAGTCATAAGTCGTAAAATTTCTTTTCCATTTTCCGCTGTTTGTTTCGCTGAAAAACAACTTGTAAAATGCAACTCTCATTTTCCCACTTGCAGTTGCTATCGTTAATTTTGTGGTCATTTAAATCTCACTTTTACACCCACATTTTTACACTTGCTGTTGCTATAGTTAATTTTATGGTCATGTAAATCTCACTTGTAATACACTTGCAGTTCAAAATAGTTACTTGATAATCAATATATAATTTAATATTATTAAACATTTAATATTTTTTAAATATTTTTAATAGCGTTCAATTTCTTATTTAATTATTTTATAATTTAAATCTTTAGTTTTTATCATTTTTAATATTATTTTAATATTTAATATTTTACTATTTTAATTTAATATTTTTATTTAATTTTGTTATTTAATATTTTATTATTTTATCATTACTTATACCATTTTTTATATTTTATTTAAAGTTAATATTTGATTAATATAATAATGTTATACTTTAATATAAAATTACTATATATTTAATTATTTATTTTAAATATAAATAATTTCTTTATTAATACTATAATATACTTTATTATTATATTAATATTTTATGATATTAATATTGTCTTAATAATTCATTATGATAATGATTTATTATTAAAATTATAATTATATTTTACTTTGTTATTTTTATAATATTAAAATAATATTATAATAAAATTTAATATTTTAATATTTTTTAGTATTTTATAATATTATAATATTATAACTATATGTTTTATTAGTATTCTTAAAATTTTATTAATGTTCTTTAGTTTTTCTTAAAATTTAAATTATTTATTTGGTTAATATTTTAGTAAATTTTATTAATTATATTAATATTTTATTAATATTATTGTCATAAATAAAATATTAAGATTATTAATATTTTATCAAATATATTAATACAAATTAATTTACAATAGCATTTAATTTAATAGTATTTATAATATTTAAATCACTGCTACAGTTAATTTTGTGGTCAACTTTTCCACTTCTTACCAAACACCGTAAAACACAATATATTTTCTCATTTACACTTTTAGTTTACCAATCAAACACCGTAATATACAATATGCTTTCCCATACACTTTCACTTTATCAACCAAACATTGTAAAACACAATATATTTTTCCTCCTACAGTTCACTTTTTTCATTATCATTTTATGACTTACGACTTTGCGGTGTTTTGCGGCGAAACAAACAAGCTCTATATCTATCTTAACTTACACAAATTCAAATCTTATTTTCAAAATCATAACCTAATTAATTCTATCCTAAACTGCTCAGTCAAGTAGTTCGAACCCAATTGAAATTCTGATTTTTTAAAATCTCTAATAATCTATAAAAAGCCTAAACTATTTTTTTTCTATCTCCAAAGAAAAATCATAACCCAACTCTCCCTACCTCTTTCTTTCTTTTCTCCTCAAGCGAAGCATGAATGAAAAGGAATCTCGAAGTGCAAAAATTGACGAACATGCTAGGAGAGATCAAATCCAATAAGTAATATATCTTCTCACAATTTATTTGGTATAAATAGTTTATTAAAAATCATGTATATACCATAATTATTCATGAATTTTTATACATCAAAACCTAACCACAAATCCAACAAAAAAATACATGTGAAGATATACCAACTCATAATTTTAATTTACATTTTTTTTTCAAAATTTTTTACAAAGGATTTCCCAAAAAAATAAAGAAAAAGAAAAAAAAAGACTCAGCCCAGGTCAGACCCAAGTCCTGGCCTGGCCAGCCTGAGCCACGCCGGCTAGGCCGCAAAACAGGGCCTTGGGCCCTGTTCAAAAAAAGGAAAGAAAATTTTCGAACCAGGCCTGGGCCGGGCCTGGGCTGGGCCTGGGTTGTGTGTGTGTATATATATATATATATATATATATATATATATATATATATATATATATATATATAGGGAGCTGATCTTCTAAGAACGGTTCTCACGGATTTTTGTGAGAACTTTCACGTGGGTCGTCGGATCTGATAGATCAAATCAAATAAAACTAGATCTCTATCAGATCCGACGGCCCACGTGAAAGTTCTCACATGAATTCCTGAGAACCGTTCTTAGGGGATCAACTCACTATATATATATATATATATATATATATATATATATATATATGTATATTATATATATATGTATATATATATATATATGTATATATATATATATATGTATATATATATATAGGGGTTACTGTACCTCAGCCGGCAGGCTGAGAGAGTTCTCTCAGCCGACGGACGTGACAACATCACCGCCCCATATCTGTCATGAATTTTGGCGGACAAAATCCTGAAAAATCCCACCTAATTTACTGTCAGTCACGTCAACTTTGTATTTTCCGAGAATACCCTCCCTCACAACTTTCTACCTTATGTAAAAAAGTTGGCTTTAAAAAAAATTTACAGCTCTAAAATTTCAACCGGCGATTCTGATCCAATTAGTTATTTTCTTTCACAAATTTGATCCGTTTTTTAAAAAATATATTTGCAACCGATGGCGCCTAAGAAATCATCCGTCGAAAAAGGTACTACAAAAAAAATGATATTTTCAAAATTTTTAGCGTTTGTGTATTTTAATAGTTTTAAATTTTTTTCCAGATTTATTTCCGAGGTCGCAATTTTTTTATTTTTTTTTTAAATCTTGGAACCATGGTCGCAATTGAGAAAGAGATTTTGAAATTTTAGATGACGAATAAATTTTTAAATTTATAAATTTTGTAAAACGACGATAAAGATCCTATTTTTTTTCAATTTTTTTTTTAATTTCCTTCTATTTTTACTATGTCGCAGTATTTTCGAAAAGTGATGTGCATACACTGCATGCGACCTCGGTCACAGTTGAAAAAATAATAGTTTCAGATTATTGCGACTTTGGACTTTTTTTTTTGGACCTTTCCTTGTAGCGGAATGCGACTTTGGTCGCAGTATATGAAACTTACTTTTTTTTTCTTACATACTGACGACATGGGGTCGCAATTGTTTAGATATGAGTTGTCGTCTCTTGCGACCAAGATCGCAGTGTATTTAACGTCATTTGTTTTATCATACTTGGGTCGCAGCTGTTTTTGATTGCACAGTAGTCTTTTGCGACCTTGGTCGCAGTGTCGAACCGGGTCGCAGTTGTTTCTAATTGCACTGTAGTCTTATGCGACTTTGGTCGCAGTGTCGTCCCTGGTACAATTTATGTTTGCAATGTATGATTGCGACCATGGTCGCAGTTTATAAAAAAAATATGCTTTTTAAAAATATTGGTCGCAGTGTATGATTGCACTGTAGTCTTATGCGACACTGGGTCCGGGTGCAAGTTGTTTGTGTTTGCATTGTATGACTGCGACCGAAGTCGCAGTTTGCATTGTATGACTGCAAATTTTGTGATAACCTAATGTCTTTTGTCCAAAGAAAACGAAGACGGATATGCATCTCAGCAGGACAAGCTACTCTAGTGTTAACTCGACGATGCACTGTAAGCCCCTCTTGTCTTTTGTCACACAACTTCTTTAGACCTTCCTTATTGCAGCAAAATTTTCTGCAAATAATCTTATAAGGAGGCTTCCGTGACTTATCTGTACCTTTTCTTCTCACGCTAAAACCTCTATTCCTTGCAAAATAATTGTAGAAATTGTATGCTTCCATATCCGACAGGAACTGTTTCCCTATACACTTATCTGAGCTTCCAGACGTTTCTCCATGTGCATTCATATCCTACAAAAAACAATTACACGAATTAAATGAATATAAATATTTTTTAGATATCACTGTATTATAAAATATAAGTTATATAAATGCGACCAAGGTCGCATAAGAGATGAAAACTATATTACTTCTTATCAAATACTGCGACCAAGGTCGCAGTTATCCGTATGAGAAGAAATCTATATTACTTCTTACTAAAAACTGCGACCTAAGTCGCAATAAATAAAAATAAGATTTCACATACGACATGAAATCTATAATACTCCTTTATTGAAGACTGCGACCTAAGTCGCAGTTATCCGTATGTGAAGAAATCTATATTACTCCTTACTAAAGACTGCGACTTAAGTCGCAGTTATCCGTATGTGAAAAAATGTACTCCTTACCAAAGACTGCGACTTAAGTCGCAGTTACCCGCATGTAAAGAAAGCTATATTACTCCTTACAAAAGACTGCGACCTAAGACGCATACCCAAAAAAAAAGATTTCACAGCCGGAGATTATTTTCAAATAAGATTGCGACCGAATATTAAAACGGTCGCATTTCTGAAACTTTAAATCATTTGTTATAGGTTGCAGTACCTCATAGACTTAAAGAGAAAATTCAATATTTAAGAAATTGTTTTTAAAAAAAATGAAACAATTAAAACCTGTTGATCGGCATGCAAAGATGTCAACCCTTCAAGATTTTCAATATTCGGAGAGAAAGTAGAACCAGATGCAATATCTTCCATATTTAGATCGCCAGTAGACTGCTCAGACGTCGACATTAAACATTTTGGAGAAAAAATTGATCTGAAAAGATTTTATATTTTCAGAAAAAATTTTATCGCAGGCTGAAAAGGAGAAACTAGATCTTTCAAAAAGAGGTAAGAAAATAGGGGGAAAAGTAATTTATATAGAATAACCTAAGACCTATAAAGAGGGGCAAAAAAAAGGGGGAATAATAATAATAAACAATAAGGAAGGTTACCGAAAGAGTTGCTTTTCATAAGGGGTATTTGGTAATTTAACTTCTTCCTAAAAGCGTGCCGCAAGTCAGTGAAGTGACAAATTGAGCCACGTCACCGCAGGCTGAGAGAGTACTCTCAGCCCGCAGGATGATATACATTTTTCTCATATATATATATATATATATATATATATATATATATATATATATATATATAAGAAAGAAAGAATAAAGAATTGCATATTAAAATAATTAGTTTAAAATATCAAAAAAAGAAAAAAATATAAATAATAGTTTATAATACTTCTACTTTCTATGATAAAAATTTTATACTAATACCAACATAATTTAACTCAAATCACCCACTTTAAAGCAATTTTTCTTTATGGTAAATTCAGACCCGTTAAGTATTTTAATGGTTTAAAGTCTATTAAAAATCCAACAAAAATACAAATTTGTTTAAACTAAACCTACTAAATTCATTAGACCCAGATCATATTTCTAACCCCTAAACTAATTAATCAAGATTAAAACTTCTTATAACTCTTAAGTAAAATATGCTTTTAAAAATCTAACAATTTTTATTGAAATAAACTATGTAGATTTATTGGGGTCTTATGATTTCAATGCTTTGGATTTCGGATCGAGTTCAGGTGAGTGTTCTTTTCCTCCTTCAGTTAAACAAGAGTTTTGTGATAAATAATTTTATTTTGTTATGTAATTATGCTACTAAATTATCTGAGATGATATTTGTGAGTATTATTCTCATTTACCATTGTCAAAAATAGATATATATATATGTATTGTTTGTTTTATTTCATGTGATCGTCTGTCTTATTATACCAGTATAATTATCCGTATCATTTGGCTCATATTTTGTATCGTCTCTTGAAGTTAAGGATTAGTGATGGCCAATGATCCATGTGAGGCAACTATCACTAAGAGGTTAGCATAGTTAGTAGAGCAATTAGTAGTTAGTAACCATGAGTTTTTCTTTTATAATTTTCCTCATTCTTTTTTACTTTGTTTTTAAAATCATTTTCAAAATTTTTTTATCATTTTCTTATCGATGTCTTCACCACCTTCTTAGTTCATCATTGTTTTCATCTTTTTCACCACAAGTTCTTTTCTATTTTTGTTTTCCAAATCACTTCCTACATCACTTCACTTTTCACTTCAATTCTATTTTTTGTTTTGTTTTACCGATTCAAAATCACTTCTCATTTGTTTTCTTATCACCGTTTCTATTGCCTCCTCCACCTATCACTTCTAAATTTCTTTTCTTTTCTTTTTCTAGTGCTTTAATAAAGAAAAAAATGTTAATATAACATGTGAACAAAGATTGTTAATGCTTCTATCGTCTCCCGTCCATGTGGATTCGACTCGTTGAGCCAATGCTATAACGGAAGTATCAAGGGAATATTAGCACACAAGCTTTTCATTGAATTTACAAAAATACATTTTCAAGTGCTAGTTTCCGCCTGATCATTAGGTATTGGTTAGTGATTATTTCAAATATGGTTTCTCCATCTTATGTATCTTATTTGAATTGAATGCAATTCTGAGATATAGTTTTTATGATTCAAAGTGAAGTTTAATTTAGCATAGGTAAGTAAGTTAGTGGTTGTATATTATTAGTAAACCTTGCTCTTTAATATTTTCAAAACTCTAGTTTTTAATCCAACTCTATCTTCATCGTTTTTCTACTTCTAACACTTGACATAGTATTTTTTTTTTCTTTTAACACAAAGAAGAACAACCTAACTAATCTAGTTTATAAAAAGATATCAAAAAGCTTCTATCGCAATCCTCCCTGTGGATTCGACTTGTATAGCCCTCGCTACTGCGGATAAATTGTGAAGATTTAGAGTCAAAACCAATCACATACATTTTTCAAATTCTCTGTATTCTTTTTGGCAATCAAGAAGCGCGGCAGTTATGGGAGGAGGGCAGTCATGCGCGGCTATATAAGAGTTTGGGCAGGTGGTTGCAACGCTCGGCCATGGCAGAGGCCGCGAAGCACGGTGCGGAGAAGGGTGGAGGAAGAGGGCTGCGATGGTTTTGAGTGCGAGGGGAGGCAGAGCTCATATCGGTTGCGGTTGTGTGGGGATGGCGTGGAGGAAGACAGGTGCAGTTAAGGTGCAGAGAAAGGAGAAAGAAGGAGATAATTGATTGGGGTTTAAGATTAGATAGGATTAGTTAGGATTAAGGATTTAGTTGTCAAGATTAGGATTTAGATTAGTTAAGATGTGAGTTTTGGGCTTCTAGGTTGGGCTAGGGAAAATGAAAAGAAAAAAATAAAAGGGAAAATGATAGAAGTCAACGGACTTGGTTAAATAAATAAAGAAAAAAATGAAATGAAAATGTGGAATAGGCTATGGCTATTAGGAGAAAATTAAATAGAAATAATAATAATAATATTAAAAAATGATAATTAATATCAATATATATATATATATATATATATATATATATATATATATATATATATATATTAAAATTCTATCATTAATATTAACTCTGATATTATAAAATAGAGGTATTACATAACGGGGCGAATCAATTCGATTCGTCCCGTTAGCCATCCCTAACTTGGAGTAGTGAATGGAAACGGTGGAGAATAATTCATAATTCTCTAAAAAGAAAATGATGAAAGGAAAAAAAAAGAAAAGAAAAATGGAGGATTGTTTTTTCTCCCCCATCAAAATTGCACATGATCTGTCTCTTCTCATGCCATCCTAGTCAAATTAAATTCACATAAATCACAGTTCTCCCCCGGCCCCACCACCCAGTGGTCCCTCCTTCCCCAAATCTCTGCAAACCTCTCAACAAAAGTCTCGTCTTTTTCTTTTCTTTATTTTTTTATTACATCGAAGCTACTACCATCAAACCCATGCTATGCTTTCTGAGCCCCTTTTTTGAGTTCAAAGTTTAAAAAGTCCCCTCAGATCCGCTCACTCCCTACAGATAACAGCTCCATTTCTTATTCTCACTGTCGGTGACCGCACCGCGCCCAATTCAAAAACCGATTGGAGCACCAAAAAGCTGTGGAGCCCGTCGCACGCGGTCGGGTGCTCCGCTCCCGTTTACAACCCCCGGCAAGAACGGACGGCCCAGATCTCCTCCCGATTCAAATCTCTTCCCTTTCCCTCCCCCAATCAAGAAATAATAATAAATACCACAAAAAATGGGGACAAAGCCTCCCCTTCTCTCTTCCCTTTAATCCGCTACCTTTGTCTCAGTCCCATTAATAGTTAGGGCTCTCTCTCTCTCTCTCTCTCTCTCTCTCTCTCTATCTCCTTCTAGGGTTTCTCACGATGTCGTCGGCTCGCCGTCCGTCGATCTCCGCGTCGTCGGCTAGACGTCCGTCGATCTCCGCGTCGTCGGCTAGGCGTCCGTCGATCTCCTCGTCCTCGGCCTCCGGTTCGGCGCTGGCAAAGAGGCGCGCGTCGGCGGAGAACAGTAGCAATCCAGCGGCCCCGGCGGCGGCGAAGGTAGCGGCGGTGGCTGCCGGCGGGGCGCAGCAGGCCAAGAAGAGGGTCGCGCTCGGGAATTTGACCAATCAGGGCGCCGCGGGGAGGACCACCGCTCGGGCTTCGGCAGCAAAGGGGACCAATGTGGGTGAATTCCTCCCCTGCTTTCTGAGTCTTGTTTGATTATGGTTCTTGAAATTTTAATGCACGATCCAGCGTCAAGATTGGAATTTGATGTTATGTTTGTTGTGCTGTTCTCATCTACTGATTACTGGTCAATGCGGGCCCTGAATTCATGTCAAAATTTTCGACTTTTTTAGTGCCAAAATTTCTAATTTTGATTCACTATACAACCTCATTTATGCTGATATTTGCATAATTGTTCAAATGTCATACTTTGCATCAGACATGCATTTTTTTTTTCAGTTTCTTTTTTTTAAAGATAAATTAGTAAAATTGAGAAGAAGTAGAATGCTCAGGCAATAAAGTGTTACAAAGATTTAGTTATTTGTGAGCACTTCAATCAAAATGAGTCCACTGATGCACTGTAAATTTGAATGAGAAGTCATCTCTTGAATGAATTACCATTGTTTGGCGAGAGTTTCACAAATGCTACATCTTTTTTCTTCCATAAATTGAAACCTGTTGGTTGATCTGTAGTTTCTGAACTCTACTGTGACTGCGCGGTTTAAGAATCCAAATTCTGTCAAATGGAACCTTACTTGGAACTACTTATAGGGACTGTTTGGATGTCGTAACTGGCCGTAATTCGTAGTTGTAATTGGTAAAGTCTTTTACAATTGTAAATGAGTTACATGTATGTAAATTTTACGGTGTTTGGTTGGTAATATAAATTGTAAAGTGGGAAAGTGTATTGTACTTTACGGTGTTTGGTTGTCGTAATGTATAAGTCGTAAGGGAAAAAGTTGACCACAAAATTAACTATTTGGTGGTTTTAAAAGTTTTAATACTGCAAATAATTATTAAAAAAGTTAAATATTAAAAATTTTTAATATTAATATAAAAAATAATACAAATTTGTATGACCACAAAATTAACTGTAACTGGGCTGTAAGTGAGTGGTAACTGGGTTGCAAGTGAGTGTTAGTTGAGTCACGTAAGTCTTTTACAAATTACGGTCCAAACAAACGCCGTAGTTGTAACTAGGTAGTAAGTCATTTACGAATTACGGAGTTTTACGCGAAACAAAGGGCCCCATATATTGGATGCATACACTCAATTTCAACGTTATACTCAGAGCATGTTGCAAACCACTTCCAGTTCTTAAGCTATGGCCAAGGCTTCTTTTTTTTTGCCCCTTCTATTAAAATAACTATATATTTTTTTTCAAATTGTTTTAGAATTTTGGTTTCTATGATCTTCTTGGTGTTACCATAATAAGTAGGGCTGAACCTGAACCAACTGTCTTATGTGACTCAGAGTTGCATCCTACAGAAATCTTGCTTTGTTTTGAATGTGCTTGATCCCAAGTTTCATGCCCAATGTGCTCCTTTTTCTACTTTCTTAATTATATGCGCCATTTCTAATCGTGTGATCTATGTTCTGAATTAAAGAAGTCCATCTCTTGCCAGCGGAGCATATCATTATACGTCTCTAGTGTACCACATTGCAAAGATTTTCCAATCAATGCATCTGACTAAATTATGGAAAAACAACAACGAAGATGAACTTGTGCATATTTTGCAGAAGACTACTGTACATTTGCTTTATTTATATAAACTACCCTGAACTTTTCCAAGAACTTTTAGTGATTTACCATTTGTCACTGTTATGTCTGAAAATTTGAAGTAGGAATAGAGTTTGCGTGTTAGAAAGGTGCGGCAACATGCTATAATCTTGATTGCCTAAGAATAAGTAAGGACCATGGTGGTTTAATAAAATATTTTAGTAATGTTCACAGTAGTTTGCTATAATAAAGTAAGATTGCAGTAGTTTTGGAAGTGAAAGTTCATGGTAGTTTCTATAGTGGCCATTGTATCCCTCCACATTTATAGGCCGTGCATTCAATATCAACTGATAGAATGAAACTGCATTTGTAAACCCTGTCTCATTTTACTCATATTCATGTAACTTTTAATGCTCTATACATTCTTTTATCCTCTCTATATTTATTACATATGCTTTGGTTATTAATCATTAGGTTTTTAATTTATTGTTATCTCCAACAAGTGTTTCTATAGACAGAATGTTTTGGTCACTTGGAGGTCCCTGTGCCTGGCAAGATGTGGTTCTTCTAAGTGAAGAATTCTTCCTGTTGGGACAAAACTTAAAATTCTTCCAACTAAACTTAAAGAATCCTGGACCTTGTACATTTTTTGTCTTGCCATCAGGTTTTCTTTCGATTCTGTAGCTACATGGAGACACTTCATCCCACAGATGCTAAACTGGCTGTGTATCACAAATTAATCATGACCCTACAGATTGATGACTACTTCTACGATTGTATTACTTTAAAATTGCATGTAAGACAATTATTGCCATCAAATATATTGGCTAACTTTTTGTCTTAATTTGTAAAATAACTAATTAAATAAAATGATTAGCTGAGTACTAATAATAATTTTCTGATAGCGTTCATAAACTTTACAATAATTATCCATAAGAGTTGTAATTTGTTCACATGATTGCATACGCGTATACATATTACTTGCTTAATCTATATAATCTTTCAGTCCAAAAAGATTTTCATGTAAGAAAATAAATAGTTGTTGAATTGTTTGTGAGCATTATAGTTAGAAAATTCTAATATAAATAGATCATTATGTTTTAACTTTTATCTAACACGCACTGTGTGGTTTTGCTCAACTAGTATATCTTGATGGTTATCTAGTCAATTTATTTCATACAAACTGCTGTCTCTTCTTCTTTTCCATTTAAATCTTCTCGCAGACTCGCACTGTATGAGTCAGTTGCAGGAAGAACAATAGGCCAGTTAGAACTTAGAACATTGAGCTTTTCCCTTTTTTGTTATGTTCTGAGAATAGACTGTAGCCTATTACAAGCGAGATTTGAATCCCAGGCCTCTTGCCCACCGTGCACTTGCATCTTTGCCTTTTGTTTATGGAAAGAGGTTTTAGCATAAGTTTCTTATCTAGCAAAACATTATCACTGAATAATTCTTTTCTTCAAGACATTGAAACAATAGAATGATTCTCTTTATACCTTCGAATAAGAATAAATTAATGCAACATATTCTTATAATTGTTTTTAAAGTTTGTTGAGACGAGTAGCTGCAAAGGCTTCTCAGATTTTACATGATTATTCTTCCTTTTATTTATTAATTATTATTATTTTTTGAATATCAATATCGGGAAGTTAAGATTGTTGCTGCTGCTGCTGCTGCTGTTGTTATTTTTATTATTTTGCAATGATTCTATTTTAAGGCTTTTGAAGATTTTTAGTGACTTTGCAGCATTAATAGTGTAGCGTGCGGAAAATCTTGACACTGATTACACTTATTTGAAATCTTTCTTTATAAGAAAGTTGGACAGCTTAGCTGCATGATCTTCTTATCGCTTGAAATCATTTCGTTGGTAAAACCTACTGACATGAGGTTATTTTAGAATGCGAGTACATGTTCAGCTTCGTCCGTGAAGAAGAGATCATCTACATCTGTTCATGACATGGGATTGCGTCATAGTTCTGTAATTACATCATCGAGTGTGAATGCATCTACAACTACATTAAGCAAGGCTCCTTTGCTCCATATGAGCAATGTACCTAAAAAAGCTGTTGTTGCCGGACTTATACCTTGCAGTACTGTCATATTGCCAAATCAGTCTAGAGAGTCTATATCTTCAGATGAAAGTATGTCTACCTGTGATTCTATGAAAAGCCCAGAGTTTGAGTATATCGATAATGCGGAATCTGCAGCAGTGTCTTCTTTGGAAAGGCGAACAAGTTACAATCTCCATATTACGGAGAATCCAGATAAAGAAGGTTTGTTTTCTCCATCAGTCCAAATCTTCCATATTCTTTTTTCTTGAAATAGTGCTGAAACTTGTTTCTCACCATATTTCTCTATAGGTCTTTAACTAAGTAGAATGGTTCTTTTTGGTTTGTGTAAATATAAGGTTTTAGTTTGTATATTTTTCTAGGCTTCTTAATAATGTTTTTAGCAGGACACATGTTGAAGAGAGATGTTGTTGTTCCAATGGAGACAGCTGATAGCATCATTGATGTTGACACCAACCACAATGATCCACAACTGTGCGCAACACTTGCCTGTGATATTTACAAGCATCTACGCATGGCTGAGGTGATTGCCCCCCACTCCCCTCTCGCGCTCTCTTCATTTTGTGTAAATGCAGCTTCAGTCCCAACATAGTATTTTTCATACTTCTTTGCTGTGCCCTATGTGTATTCGATCATGATCTACCAATATTGGTTTGACTATTGTTCTATATGCAATGGAAAAGTTAAAGTATTATTTGTTTTTTTTTTTTTCGTTTTGAGTCCTATTCTTATGTTTCACTTGATAATTCGTCACAATTTGTTTGCAATATGTAGTACGCAATATGCATCTTCATGTTTAACAGATCAGGGATTTAAGGTGTTTCTTCCTTTCGCTGCCAACACTTGAACACTCAAATGGCATCCACTTTTACATCACATGATAGGTTGTCTGGTTTCTACCTTCGGTGACCTGGTTTGAATCGTCCAGCAACTGTTCCAACTATAGTTGTTTGGCCTGGATCATTCAACAATGCAGGATGCTCAGCTTATTTCAAGCGCCTAAATGCACTCTGACAATGCATCCCAAAATGAGATACATTAGTTATTAACAGATGCTTGATGCAAACTTTAGAAAATTTTACTTAGTTGACTTATTTAACTATTACATGTACTCTGAAGTCAAAGCAAACTAGAACCACCGTCTATGCTGTCTTGTAGTGGTTGTTAAATATTGTTGCTTGGAGATCTATCTCCAGTATTTCAGGTGAACACCATCATGTGACCTCTAGCACTTTCAACTTCCAAGCGTATGTGTGAACTAATATTTGCATACGAGGTGTTTGTTGTTTTGTTGTTATTTCCCTTTTTTCTCTTCCAAGGCTTGGGTATACTGTCTATCATGGGAATGAACTTTTCTTTTTTATTTTCCTCGTACTGATGAATGTCCCGTACTGTTTCAGACTAAGAAAAGGCCTTCTACAAACTTCATGGACAGGGTTCAGAAAGACATAAATCCTAGCATGCGCTCAATCCTAATAGATTGGCTTGTAGAAGTACATCCATATCTTGTTCAGAATATCTTAAACCTTTTCTTTAATAATTAAGCTTTTGATCATAGTTAATCTGCAGGTTGCAGAGGAATACCGGCTTGTGCCAGAGACATTATACCTGACTGTGAACTACATTGACCGGTATCTCTCCGGTAATGAGATAAACCGCCAGAGGCTACAGCTGCTTGGTGTTGCCTGCATGCTAATAGCTTCGTAAGATATATCTTTCATCCTTGTGACGACCTCTTTTTACATAATTATATTCTTATGTGCTCATAATGGTACAAAATCTTCTCAGGAAATATGAAGAGATACGTGTTCCACAAGTAGAAGAATTTTGCTACATTACTGACAACACATACTTTAAGGAAGAGGTCTGGTGTTTGTCCTGTCCTCCAACTTAGATCAGCATTGTCATTGCTTTCCTTGTAATATCTTGATCCATAGGTATTGCAAATGGAAGCTGCTGTCCTGAAGTACTTGAAGTTTGAAATGACAGCCCCGACAGCCAAGTGTTTCTTGAGGTAACAATTAATTTCATCTCATTTCTAGAGAACAGCTCCTCAAAGGTTATACTCATGGCTGCACATTCTTGATCAAAACAGGAGATTTGTGCGAGTTGCTCAAGGATGTGATGAGGTAATTTTAAGCTTTTCCCCCTCTTATTCCTTTTAAAAATCTTTTCTGAAACACCAGTGTTTGTCATGTTTCATAATGCAGGCTCCCTTACTGCAGCTAGAATTTCTTGCCAACTATATAGCAGAGCTATCACTTCTTGACTACGACATGCTTTGTTATCCTCCATCAATCATAGCGGCTGCTGCTATTTTTTTGGCAAAATTCATTCTACAACCAACGAAGCATCCTTGGGTAAGCATAACTTTGCGTTCACCCTTAATTCTTTTCCCAGTAATATTCAGCGTATGTATATCTGTTGTTGAAACCACCTTCATTTTTTTCATTCCCGGGAAAAGGGTCATCTCATATGATTTAATTGAATCACGCGCAAAAAGTCGTTCCAAAGAATGTCCACATCCTAAAATTGTGATTTATTAATGCTTCTTATCCTTGCAGAATGCCACTCTGCATCATTACACACTATATCGACCTTCCGATCTGTGTGAATGCGTGAAGGTTCTACATCATCTTTTCTGTAATAGCCCTGGCAACAACTTACCTGCAATCAGGGAGAAGTATAGCCAGCACAAGGTAATTAACTGTGGTGGTCTTTGCTCTTTTACATTTCCCACTGAAGTCTGATCATGACATACTGACTTTCTATTCTCTCTCAATTTCTGTAGTACAAATTTGTGGCCAAGAAATTTTGTCCTTCGCCAATTCCTACACAGTTCTTCCAGAATCCAAGCCTGTTAGGCCTTTGATCAGAGTTCCAATCCTTTGTTGGAGGTTTCAGTCTTGCATCTACCAGTGTGTCCGCGGGTTTAGATTGCTTTAACTGGTGCGGCTATGACTTGAGTCTAATTGAATGACTTATGTAAACCTGCAAGTGTGGTAGCTTTGTTTCCGGCCGTCTGTTCACTCGTTCCAATTGTAGATCCTACCGCAGACATTTCTACTAATAAGCTTTATAGTGTTGATAAGTGTGCAGATTTCGCAGTCAGAAATGATTGTTATCTGATTAACCCGCTGTAGTTCCCTCGGCCTACTCAATGCTGAACCATTTATTAAGGCAAAACCCAGCACTATGTTATTGTTTAGTAATCCCTTGTACTGCTGCTTGTTGATCTGCCCTACACATCTGTCCTTTGTTACCTTTGCCATTGCAGATATCCCCTTATACCTCTGTTGTACTTCTTTTCTCTTCACTGCCCTCCCTCTTTTTCGGAGTGGTTTAGGATTCAAATGGTTTTTTTGTAATAGGGTTGATATATTTAGGTTTGTGCTTTGCTTGTTCAAATACTGAGGAATAATGTATAACCATCTTAAAACTTCCCCCTGTTTATCTAGCCAGGGTGGTATATATCCTGAAAAAAGAAAAAGAAAATCAAAAGAAGCAACATCAATTCTGATTTCTGAGGGAATGATTAGGGTGAAGAGTAGAGTGATTTAGGTGAGTGTAAGGGGAAAATGTGCAGAAGGATATCAGTATTTTTTTGAATTTTAGTATTATTTTTAACCCTTTCTATTTTTGATGCTATTAATTTCTTTAAATGCCAAACCAAAATGGACCAAAAGCATTGAACATGCCAAAATCGAAACTCCAGAAGGATCAGAACCAAAGCAAAATTTTCAAACCATAGTATGGAGGCCTCATGCTTCCAGCTTTCTACTTGTTCTGGCCTAATTTCTATATTTTCATTAAGTTAAAAGACCAGGAGCACAAAGTGCCAGTGAAGTATTTGTATCTCCGCGAAACTATGATTCCTCGCACATTTTTGTTAACAGAGCCGCGTTACAATAACGTTACATAATACAATACTCTATTGATCGGAATGCAACTCGCGGAGAGATCGGTGTCAAGCATCTTGAAGTTTACGGTGATTCTAAACCCATCGTCAACCAAGTCCAAGAGGAGTACGAAGTCCAACATGAAAACTTTGTACCCTACCACAATGTAACTGTTAACATGGCTGAGAAATTCAAAAGCTTCTAGTAGCACCCCGTTCTCGGGATACGTACCCAGATACTTATCCTGATTTTTTTGACCGTATTGTTTCAATTTTCTTCTATTATTTGTTTTTAAGTTGCGTTGCTTATGTTATCTGGTATCGGATCTGGATTCTCAGACCTAGAGTCAGACACGAACCGAGAACCCGATACCAGCCTGCAGTCCGATTTGACCTTTCTGGCAGTTCGGTTTGACCGATTTTAGTTTTAAACACTGTTTTCTAATATTTTAGATTTTTCTTGATTTTCTGAAATTTTCAGAATTATTTTGCAAAATCTCCAAAATCGGTGTTGGTCGGCATCGTTGACCGATTCCCGGATTTTTAGTTTTTAAACGGAATTGAATTTCAAAATTGCTTTCATATTACTTCTTAAAATTTCATTTTCTATCTAAATACATTTTTTTGAGATTTTTCTAAATTTTTCAAAATTTGAACGATTCTGGTGTCAGCCGGTATCGCCAGAAGATTCCAGAATTTTTAATTTGAAAACTACAATAAATTTCTTAAATTCGATTTCATCAGGCATCTTAAAATAATATATACTATTTTGAGAATTTTTGGGAATGTTTCTAAAAAAGTCGAATTTTCGCCCTATTAAAATAATAATATTATTTACTGACATTTTCTTTTCTTATTTTTTCCTTCTCTACTCCCTTACTTTATACTCCCAGATATTATAATAAGTAAGTTATTTAATAATAAAAATTTTTACTATTTTTTTCTTTTTCCTTAATTTTTTTCCTTTTTCTTTAATTTTCTTTCTTTTCTTTCTTTTCTTTTCCTTCACTCCACCCTCCATACCCTGCTCCCCCCTCCACCGCCGCCTGCAACAGCAGCCAGGCCATGATGGGCTACTGCAGCATCCCCTCTTCCCCCATCTCATTTCATCATCACACTTACTCCTCCTTCTCCATTAAAAACCCTTTTTTCTTCTTCCTTCTTTCCATCTCCATTTCAACCCCAACCACTTCAAGCAAAAACCAAACCTCATCTCCATCGTCACTGCCGCCGCCCCTCATAGCCGCCGGCCACTCCCCCACACCCCTCTCCACTCCTCCACCTCCTTCAACCTCCACCAACCACCCACCACTTCTAATTTCAGCCAAAACCCATCACCACTACCTCCATTCCTCCAAAATTCACCACCATCTCTATCAAATCCACCACTCCCACCACCCCATCATCACCTCCTCCTCCTCTAACTCCCCGCCACCTCCAACAACCATCACAACCACCACCACCACCATCAACTACCACCACCACTCCTTCACCAAACAACACCAAACCACAAAACACCAACCACCCCCTCTCCCCGGGGCTAGGCCGCGCCCCCCCCCCCCCCCCGCGGCGCCGCTGTCGCCGCCAGGCCGCCGCCGGCGGTCCGGCGGCCGGCCACCGAACCCCCTTCCTCCATTTTCTTTCTTTCCTCTTCTTTCTTTCTTTTCTTTTCTTTCCTTCTTTCTTCTTTTATTCTTTCCAAATATACCATTTTCTCATATTCCTAAAATACCCTCTACCTCACCCCCAAATTACTTTCCCATAATTTCAATTATACCCCTCCCCATTAATTCTTATTTTCCTCTTTTAAAATACCCTCCCCTCTTTCTCCTCTCTCCCCCCTCTCTCTCCTCTCTCATTCCCTCTCTAATATATTTATAAAATTTATTATATATATGTATATATTTTAATATGTATTATGGGCTAATAGCTTGCTCGCACGTGTTCGCGGATTTTCCCAGGTTTTACTCAATATTTCGTTCTGGTATTAGGCAAGTACATCTCTTGTGCTGTTTTATACCTTACTATCATCGTTACATGCCTAATAATTATTATCTTACTTTTTATACATGATGCATCGTATGCTAGTTGATATAAGATATGCGAGTATATTTCTTACTTTATTACTATCATTTCATGTCTAAAAATTATTATCTTACTTTTAATATATGATGTCTCTTTATGCAAGTTGATATATGTTATATATGTGATTTCTAAAATTATCATGTTTTATTGTCTAAAATAGCTGCCGACCGTTATTATACTTTGTCGAACCGGTATTATACCGGGTATGCCTAGATTTGCTCCCGCTTTACTCGGCTTCGCATAGCTAATTAAAAGATAAATTTATTATTGTTATAAATATGGTTGTGAAGAGTTTGAAATGTTTATACCGTTCTCCTGTACCATATTACGTGACCGGTTGATACCTAATATTTGATGTTGTGACTCTCACCGACATATTAGTTATCTGATCCTGACATGTATACACCTGATACTTGCCATGCTCTATTTGACACTTGATATCTGACACTGGTACTTGTCATGCTATATTTGACACTTGACATCTGACACCGGTACTTACCATGTTATACTTGACCATTGACATCCGATATCGGTACTTGACATGCTATCACTCACTTGACATGCTATCACACACTTGACATGCTATCACCTAGTACTAGTACACTTGACCTGATATTGTGACACTTGACTGGTTATTGTTATACCCGGCACCTGTATTATATTGCATATTCATGACTATTACTTTTACGGAGCCTTGGTTTGATTATTATACTGTTACCAGACTCCTGGTACTCCTGAACTCTTGTATTTCTGAACTCCTGTATTCTTGAACCCCTGTAACAGGGAGACTCCTGATATTACACTCCTGATATTATACTCTTGTTAATCCCCGTAATTGGATAATCATGGTTATTGGATTACTGTATACATCTTATGGACATTAGCTTTGGACAACATATATAATAAAGTACTCAGCTTATACTGGAGTGGGAGAAACTGATGGAAACCTGTATGATGCTATATCTATAATGGTGATATTTCTGAAGTGTCGTGTGGGGTGCGTAATGATAAGTCCCCGGAAGCAGTAGCCTGAATCTGAAGTGTCGTGTGGGGCGCGTAATGATAAGTCCCCAGAAGCAGTAGCCTGAATCTGAAGTGTCGTATGGGCCGCACAATGATAAGTCCCCGGAAGCTTACTCCTGAGCATAGTCCCGGGTAGAGACGGGACCCACTATAAATATGAGCCATCAGATTTATCAGTTTCCAAATAATAACTCATCTTATTCATAAGTGGATGTGTGCCGGTAGCACATACAAAAGCATATGGATCGGATGAATAACATAAAATAACCAAACAATAATAATATTAGGAACGTGTGATATTTGGTCTCTCCTTTGTTCGGGTCCTGGTACTCACATATCAGACCCGGGTAAATTCTACAGAGTGCGAACTCTAGTATGAACTATCAGTGATGTGAGGCGCTGGTAGGAAGGCGATTGAAATATCAAACGGTACTGATTATTATTATTGAATAAATTAAAATGTAACACCTTTATATTCTAGTTATAATGTTATGCCCTGAGTTGACACCTTACTTTATGACAAATGATGATTACTCCAGATACACTATAGTTCTGTTATTCTAAGGGCAACTCAAGTTGTATAAACTCAGACGATGGCGACATGAGATATGTGGTATATAGATGAGGGTTTTCTTATTTGGATTATCCACTTAACGTATCTATCCCGTGAATCCATAATCTGAGCTTGTACAACTATTTTTATCCATACTTGTATTTATCACATGTTTAACTTATTTACCGCATGTTTATATGTACCTATACTCTTCATACTGCCTTTTATGCATGTTTTCAGTTTCAGATTCATCGATATATATGATTTACTGTCGTTCCTTTAATTTCCCTTATGTTACTTGAACCTGCATACCTAGACCACATCACTTGATCATGTACACATGTGCCAGTTATGCACGCCATTTGGCTTTATTATATATACTCGCTAGGGTTACTAACAACCCTGCATCCTCATGTCCAGATCCTAGAGCCTGGACCTGGTGGCCTTACTGTAGCTGATCAGAGTGCGCAGCGGATCCTTCCGTGATGATCGGTGTGCAGCAGAAGCTTGGATCATCGCCGCAGCTCTTCCTCCCAGTTCCTCCCCTGTTTGGTCCTCGAGACCCCTCTTGCTGTTCGTGAGCATCTCTCAGCTTTTGTATATCTCTTCATATGATGTACTTTTGTATTTTCTGGTGATATAATATTCTTGTAATATTGTATCATTCTCTGTGATAACCATGTACTTGTACTTTTCTGTTGGAATGTATATTACCACTGTGTTTCCGCACTCTGATTCTTACCTGTACTGATGTTTAACGTATATACGTGAGGGTATTTTCGACCTGCGTATATACGTCGTAGTGACGTTTCCGCACCCGAGGGATCAGGGCGTCACATTCTACATCAACCATGTACTTTCGCAACAGAATGCACATGTAGATGTGCTGACATCACTTGCTGCCTCACTAGCTCTCCAAGCCAGAGTGACAGAGGAAGTACTTACTTGTCTACAACCATGACTTATACTGTCTGAAATTTACCCTTGAAGAGAACAATATCCTAAAAGAAGATCTTCAAGTCAAAGAAGTTCTCAAGACTTCAACGGATCCAAACCCAGGGATTGGAGATTCCCCATCGTCATCTTCGTCTTATACGGCATACTGCCTGATGATCCTAAGAGGCCGCTGCAATCTAAAAGAAAGCTCCTCGGTTCTATTACAATGCGATCACACGAACATTATATCGTCGTTCGTTTGATGAAATCTTACTCCTCTGTCTTTCACACAACGAGACACAAGAGACACTTAAGGAAGTTCACGACGATACGTGTGGGGCTCACCAACCCAGACCTAAAGTTGGGGACAGATTCCATAGACTTGGTTACTACTGGCCAAAGATGGTCACTGTTATCACCTACCTAGGGGATGTCATATATGTTAGATCCATGGTGACTTCATACATCAAGCACAAGGTCATCTTCACCCAACGACTTCTTTATAGCCATTTAAGATGTGAGGAATGGACGTCATCAGACTCATCAGCCCACTAACATCCAAAGGACATCGGTTTATCTTAGGTATAACTAATTACTTTTAAAAATAGGCGAAATCTGTCCTCCTATAAAAGGTAAAGACTTCCAACGTGATCAAGTTCATCAAATATCACATGATCTACCGCTTTAGCGTACCTCAATGAATCGTCCACGATAATGGATCCCAGTTCGTCAGCCAAGTTTTCTAGAAATTCTACAACAAATTCAGAATTCAAAGCGTGTCCTCAATGGCATACTATCTAGCTGCTAACAGTCTTGCGGAAGCCTTCAACAAGACTATTAGAAAACTTCTTAAGAAGTTCATCTTGAAAAGTCAACGAGACTGGGACGAGAAGTTAGGCGAATGCCTTTGGGCTTATCGCACAATGGTGAGAACCCCAACAAACGCTACACAGTTCACCTTGGTATATGGGTGCGAAGATGTACTTCCATTAGAGATTCAAATTCCATCTTTGCATATTGCTTGCGATTGAGATAACAAACGAGAATAAGTATCCGCTGCGTCGCCAAGAGTTAGAAGTTTTAGATGACAAACGTTTACAAGCTCAACAACAAGTTGAGCTCTATCAAGCTCGAAGTTTCAAAACCATTAAAAAGAAAGTCAAAAAATGAATTTTCAAGATAGGCGATCTTACCTTAGCTGTCAGATGACCTATGGTAAATGTTAACCTAAATGGGAGAGACCTTTTATTGTAGAGACAATCTACTCAAACAGAGCTTATTGCCTCACAAATTCAAATGGCTACACGTTTATGATGCCGATTAATGACAAATTTCTAAAGAAGTACTATCCATGATCAAGTTAACACCATAACTTTGATCAGATGAGTATTCTGGCCAATCGTTTGATTAGAGTTTGGGATCTAAGATGTTTGAAAGAGCGCTAAAGAAGAACATGCTCTTTCAAAAGAATTGCATCATCACTTACTGACATATGAGCTGATCGAATATGGAGATACCACGATGCATGATGTCAACATTGAAGATATGACAACGACAAAATTGTCAGGCTTTAGCCTTGTCATTCTTCTCTATTACTGACATCTAGCCGATCGAATTTGAAGATACCACGATACATAATGTCAACATTTAAGTAAGGACAAAGGCGTTTCTCGATTTTAGCCTTGTCACTCTTCTCTAATATATAGACCTATATCCATTTTCAATTTGAAAGATTAGGCCATATTTTGAAGTTGTGCATGCCTAGGCAATAGTTTTAGGCACTCTTCTTCTCGATCGTTTCTCTCGATCCAAAGGATGGCTTGGCTTTTCTGGCCTGACTTTTTCATATGTAATGGTGGCATGCCTTCAACCACCTCCTCTCTTTTTGGCGGATCATGGTTCGGCTTCACGACTATTCCAGTCGAACACGTGACACAGTGATCGAACTCATTGAAGAAGGCTCGTGATGCAGTAGCCGAACTCATGGAAGAAGGCTCTTGATGCATCTTCGCAAAATATTTTCAGTGTTTCTATATTCATATTGAGGTCTGACGATCGGTTGAGAACCAAGGTCTTGATTATGAGAGAGACAGGAGAAATCTCACAGGGAATAATAATTTCCCGATAAATTCCTTACAGAGTTTATACTCGCTTCTTTAGTCCCCAGCGAGATTTTAGAGGTCATCTGTGAAATTAAAACACAGAAAGTACATTATGTACTTTTTCAAAAAAGTTCACTTTAAGTCTTAACAATCCAATGCCTCCGACGGCTAAGGATAGAGGAACACATTGACTTTTAAGTCCAATACAAAATCCTCGACAATTTATCATGCTGAGGGGAATAGCATGGCTAGCCCAACTCAAACGGTAGTTGGTAAAGACTTACTAAATTCGTTGATAAATGAGAGTTTGCTAAAAATTCTAAGAGAGTTAATCTTGCCAATCCCATCAAAATCCCATACCAATTCCCTTTCATGAAATGATATGTCTACAAAAAGCTGTATTTATTTCTCCAGCGAAATAAAATACATATCGAACCTATCATGTTAAAGTTCACACCTCTGAGAGCAAGGCTTCAATATACCCCCAGCGAGTAAAACTTCTACTTGTCAATTCTTTTCAATAGAATGACAGGTCTACCAAACTTGCTCAAATCGCAAAACAAATATCAGTCAAGTTAAAAATCACACCCTGACTAAACTTGCTCAAATCGTAAAATAAATCACTGTTATGTTAAAAGCTACACTTTTGACAATAGGATTTTCTTTACTTGTCAATTTTCTTCAATAAAATGACAAGTCTACTAAACTTGCTCAAATCACAAAACAAATTTCGATTAAGTTAAAAATCACATCTCTGACCAAATTTGCTCAAATCACAAAATAATTCAAGTTAAAAATTACACATCTCATAGTATTTTCTCAATAAAAATAAGACCTATAATTAAAATTATACCTCATATCGGTTAAAATTATCACCTCTTGCCCACTTTCTCAAAAAAAAGTATCAAATTTGGTTAAAATCACACCTTCAGTTGCTAAGTTAATCGTTACCTCTAGCACACAAAATAATTTCCTGTCAAGTTAAAAATCACACCTCTGACAGTAATTTCTCTTAGTCTTCTCATTCAAGATGAGAACTACGGTTAAAATTACACTTCTCCTATTCAACTTTCTCAGCGAAGTTACCCAACTTTCAATTGCTAAGTTTGCCATTACATCTGGCAATCAAATTTAACTGCTTTAGTTTGTCTAATTTCCAAATACAAAAAGAAAACAGATACGAGTTAAAAGCAAAATAATCACTTTTATTCGGATCAAAATGGTAAAAGTGATACAAACACACTCTTATTCAATAACTGGAGTGTTAAAAAAAGGAGGGAAGTTAATTTTGCTGAGCGAGAGACTTTATCTGCTCTTTGAGATCTGGGATGTCTTTCTGACGGGTTTCTTTGACCTCGGTCATTGCTTTTTTCCACAATTCTTCATTGGGCAAGAGTTTCTTCATTGGGCAAGAGTTGCTTTTTCCACAGTTCTTCATTGACCAAGTTTTAAACGTTCACATTTCATACAAAATGTGCCCAAAGAAATATCAAAAGGTTAGAATCCAACTATCCAAAAGAATTCCATTCCACCCATCATCAAGTTAAATATTCACATTTGCAAGTAAATTTTCTCCATTATCATTGACCTCTTCAAACAACATACTTTCTAGCTCTGGTTCATAAAATGAGAGGCTACCAATTTCAAGTATTCCCACTCCATCCATTGGGTCAAAAATATCACGATCAACGTCTCACATCTTTGTTCCCCCCTGAATGTATGAAGTATCCTTTCTTCCAAGAAGGCAAATATTAGTGTGAACATATATCAAATCTTGTGCACATTGGGTTGGGAAGAAAGTTTGTTTCTCCTAAATGAATGTATAAATGAGTATGTGCTCCAATTCCTCTCACCATAAGAGGATGATCATGGTTGTCCAAGTAACTTCAAAGCGATCACTTAGAGGTTAGGTGTTGAAGAGTCATATAGAATCTATCAAATCTTTGGATCAGCTAGTCCTCTTTCTTTTAAAAAGTCACCATCTGCCCCCTATTTCACAAGAAAACCGAGCAAATTCTTCATTAACTTCTCTCCTAGTTTTCGCATTTGGAAAATATCTCAATATACACTTGTTCCTCTCAATGGATACTTCCATATCCTTATGCGGAGGAACACGGGTTGTATCCTCATCTAGCCAATTCTTACTATAGGACCTTCATAAGATCAAAAATAATAAATTGAAAAACATAAATTATGATATTTCCCGTTCAATTGAAAAGAGCTACAAAACAATATTTACCTAAGGTTTAAGGAATATGCTAAGCAATGAAGTGGCCTAGTGCTTTTCTTCCACCTATTAACCAAGATATCCATGCACCACATTATAAAAGCTTGAACTTTCATCTTATTGTTTCCCTTCCTTTTCATACATAGCAATTTCCAACTTGGCAATGATTGAATCCCATTTCTCCTATATATTAGATGAAGATCCTCTAAATAGGATCGGTGAATGCAAAGGATGTAAGCTATGTTTTCTCACCTTCATTATCAAGAATCTTTTGTTTCACAAATTGAGCCCTTCCTGGACCATCATCACCCTTGCATGAAGACCACTCTTCACTAACCACCAATTCTATAAGATTCCTTTTGATAGCTTTGAATCTTCGAAGCATCTCATTAGTTAGTTCGGACGACTCAATACTCTTAGAACAATGATTATAGATATGGAAGTACTTGTGAGAAGGATCTACGATTCTCGATTGTATATCCTCGAATTATTGGCTGTTCGTTTTTCGATCTTACATGATATTAGCTAGTATCAATAAATGCGCCCAACCTTTGGGTTCAAACTGTTAGACTTATTTTGTTTTATAGTCTAACTTATTTTTGGGCCTACTCAAGTCAATTGGATATTTGCACCCGCCCACTTAACCTATGTTGTTTGACCCAATAAAGAATTGATCAAACCTAAATGGTTTGGGTCTAGACACGTTTTCAATTACACTTAGCCATGAGTGTATTTAAATTTGAATGTGGGACTCATCACACGTGTGGAACTCGTGTTATAAATCAAGGGCCTAGATCTATGATGAGTTGAACTAGGGTTTCTTGATGCTATATATATCATGAGTAGGGTTCCCTCTCCACTAACAAGAATAATCATCTCTCTCTTGGAGGCCTCTCATCTCCTCTAAGGATAAAGAAGAGAACTTGGTGGCTGGAGAGAAGAATCCTCTCCCTCAACTCCGGCGCCTTCGAGATCGTGCAATATTCGGCATCCTCGCGATGGAATCAGGTATGCCTAAAACCCTCCTTCCCTTTGATCATGATAAAGAGACTTATATGTGTAGATCTTGTATGGAACAAAATTTAGATCTAACAATTGGTATCAGAGCCTCCTCTTTATCAGATCATAGGGATCTAAAGAAATTATGATCTCGGTCTATGAATATGATTAATAATTCTTCCCTTGATTCAATAAATATTTTTGTGTCTCATATATTGAATTAAAGTTTAAAGGGATGAGTTTTTAACGTGTATATATTTTTTATGAAATTTAATATGTGTGTTACTCTAGATTTAATTTAAAAAAAAAAAAAAAACCATGTACATGTGCTGCATGCAAGCAAAGCATGCAGCACACAATTTTTTTTTTTGAAATTTTAAAAAAAAAAAAAAAAAAAAGGATTGGATGCTCTCTACAGAGAGCATTAAGGGCACGCATGCACTTGCATGCGTGCGCTGGCAGCGCCTCCCCTTGCGGGTGGGGCGGCTACAAGGCAACATTAAAAAAAAAAAAAAAAAATTTGATTTTGGGTTTCTTAATTAAGGAGATTATGAAATTAATTAGGAGTAGAAAATTTAGATATATAATTTTAATCTAATAAGGAAACTACTCCTAATTAATCTCATATAAAGTTTAAATTAAATTGTTGAGATTGATTTGAGTTTTAGGATTGAGATAGAATTCTAATCTATTAAGAAAATTTTTTGTGGTAGAATTCTATTCAAATAAAGAAACCTAATCTCAATCAATCTCACATTAAGCTAATTGGGTTTTATTCAGTTTATTTAAACCCGACCTATTAAGGAAACCCATAAGTTGACCATTGCGGGTCGGGTCTGATTCAGACCCGATAAGCACTGCAGACCCGTTTTACCAATAGAAACTTCAATTAGCCGTTACGGGGTCATACGACCTCTGTTTTGGGCATGTAAACAGCCGTTTCGAAGCTCTTGACGAGCACTACAGTATTACAGGAACTATACATGACAAAACAGTAGTTAGTTGACATAAAGATGGCATTGAAGTGTTTATTTATCATGGTTATGTGTACCCTTACATGCTTCCGCTTCATTAATATTTATATTATTGCTTATTGTCTAGCATGATGAATATTAATGTGTACTACAGTTAATAACACACAGATAAAGATATATACATGTTCAAGCTAAAGAATTTATAAAAGAGCATATTTAATTGCGTATGTAGTTCATGCGGACAATAGCCGGCCCAAAGGAAGACTATTGTTTGGCCGAATTATGTACGGCTTCGGATACTTGATGTGGGTAATGCAAGTGGGAGAACCTTGATGTGTGGTAATCGGCCCAAAGGAAGGTTGTCACACTATTGGCCCATATTGCATTACCCTCATCAATTAGTCCGATGGCGGAACAAGAATCCAGATGCATAAATTTGTGTGGCCCATGCGTGTGGCAATCGGCCCATAGGAAGGTTGTCATTATGGCCGGGTCATTACATATATTATATGGCCAATATAGATTACTTAAACTTTAGGACCAATCCTATAAAGTGACAGTCGGCCCAAAGGAAGGCTGTTCTCTTACATAGGACCTAGACTTTAGGATATCTATATTGGGCCAGTACAGTGTTGGCATATAGAGACACAACTTGTTCTAAAAGTTTAACCGGCAGCTCTATCGGTTAAACTGGTTGCATTTTCTAAAATTCAATTTTTATGGCTATTGTAGTAGAATTTTATTAAATGCAATGTTTATGTTAAACTGATGAGAAATTGTACACTTATGTAGTATAAATTGAATGGTACAAACTTTAAGAAGTGGTAAGACCACGTAAATGATCGTTCTTGAATTCATGCACCTAAAGTACACCTTAAAGATTGTGGATCTCTACTATCACTAATAAAAGTTCAGTAAAGAAAAGGTCAATTGTGGTAAGTGGGAGAGATCTTACAAAATGTGTCTAATGGTTATAAAGCACACTATTCCTATGACTATTAGGGGTACTATGCCTGATAGGGTTAGTGCTAAGAGTTTTCTAACTGAAGTAGCAGACCGATTTACTAAATCGGATAAAGTTGAGGCTAGTACGCATTTTAGCAAGCTAGTAAATATGCGCTACAATGGTAAAGGAAACATAAAGGAGTACATTATGGAAATGTCTAATCTTGTTTCAAAACTAAAGGCACTGAAATTGGAACTCTCCGAAGAGATTCTAGTGCACTTCATTTTGATTTCTCTTCCTCCACAGTATAACCCTTTTAAGATTAATTATAATGCTCAAAGGAAAAAGTGGAGTCTCACTGAGCTCATTAGTCACTGTGTTCAGGAAGAAGAAAGGTTGAAACAAGAAAAGACTGAAAGTGCTCGCTTAGCATTTCAGGGTAACACCACTAATAAGAAAAGGAAAAAGAGTGAAACTAAAGGGAGGAACATAAACACCACTATAGTGGCTGATCCTAAGTGGCAAAAGTGCAGAAAAAGTAGCCTAAGGTCATTGCATACTTCTTCTGTAAGAAAGTAAGCCACTTCAAGTAGGATTGCATAAAGTATCAGAAATGGCTATTTAGCGGGTATATCTCATATTTATGTTTATTCTGAGATTAATTTAGTTTTAGTGCCACTTTATAAATTGTGAATAGATAATTCACATAAGCGATTCAATGCGGAACTTCCAAACCCAAAGGAGGCCCAGCCCAACTGAGCGATACATATACATGGGTGATGGAAATAAAGTTGCAATTAAAGTTGTTGGAGTTTGTAGGCTTAAATTAGATTCTGGTTTTTTGTTTTAGATTTGGATGAGACTTTATATGTACCGTCCTTTTAGACGGAATCATATTTCTATTTCATTTATTAGACAGATCTGGTTTTACTGTCACTCTTGATAATGAAATGCTTAGTCTACTTTTCAAATCTAAAGTTGTTGGTACTAGAATTCTGATTGATAGCTATATAAATTAAAACTTCATGCTTTATATACTGAATCTCTATATGTGAATAGCTAAGGCACTAAGCGAAAATTAATTAAAGAAACATTAGGAAGTTAGGTACTAAACAGAGTTCAGGATGTCTTAAATTTGGTGTATATATAGCATTTGTGGTTCATTCCCTACAGCTTCTTGGAATGGTCATGAATATTTCATCACTTTTACAGACAATTACTCTAGTTATGGGTACCTATACTTATTCTATGAGAAATCCCAATCATTGGACATGTTTAAAGCCGTTAAATCTGATCATGGTGGTGAGCACTATGACAGATATGGCGAATCAGGTAAATGTCCAGAGTCATTTGTCAATTTCTAAAAGAGTGGTATTGTCGCTTAGTACATCATATCAGGGACACCTCGTCAAAATGGTATTGCTGAGAGATAAAATCACACACTAAAGGACATGGTTAGGAGTATGATAGCTCATACTATTCTACCAAAGTCATTATATAGTGAAGCCTTAAAGATGATTGTCACTTCCTTAATAGAGTACCTAGCAAAACAGTAACTAAAACCCTATATGAGTTATGAACTGAGAAATCTCTCAGTATTAGACATCTACATGTTTGGGGTTGTCCAGCGGAAGCTCAGTCATATATACCATATGAGAAGAAGTTGGACTCAAGGACAGTTAGCTGTTTATTCGTAGGGTATTCTGAGAGGTATAAAGGCTTTAAGTTTTATTGTCCCTCCACAAAGAACATAAAGACGGATTGCTAAAAGTTTTTGAGAATATTCAGAACAGTGGGAGTCAACTACATAAAGATTTCATATTTAAGAAAGAACATATTGTTATACCCATGACAATTGTTCCAAATGATAAAGTAGTTGTTCCACTTCAAGATGAAAATACAGTTGCATCCTTACAAGATACATATACAGTTCATCCTGAAGTAGATCATGCTAGTAAGATAGAAACTGAAAATTCTCAACCACAAGTGCCTAGGAGATCAACTCGGGAGAGGAGATCAGTCATTACAAATGACTATATAGTTTATCTCTAATAACATGAGTTTGACATAAGGCTAGAGGATGACCCCACATCCTTGAATGAGGCCAAACTCAACATTCACTCCACTAAGTGGTCAAATGCCATGAAAGATGAGTTAAAATCTATAAAGGACAATGATGTTTGGGATTTAGTAAGAGTTGCCTAAAGGAAAGAAACCGATTGGTTCAAAACCAAGCAGGATTCGAAAGGTAATGCCAAAAAGTATAAGGCACATCTTGTCACAAAGGGATTCACTCAAAGAAAGGGCATTGACTATAAGGAGACTTTCTCCCTGATTTTCATGAAGCATCCTTTTAGGATTATTATTATGGCACTGGTGGCTTCACTTTGACCTGAAGTTATACCAAATGGATGTTAAGATTGTCTTTCTTAATGGTAGCATTAAGAAGGAAATCTGTATGGTGCAACCAGAAAGTTTTAAAATGAAAGTTTCATAATATTTGGTTTGCAAATAAAGAAATTCATTTATGGTCTAAATCAAGCATCTCGTCAATGGTATTTGAAATTTGATCAAGTAATATCCGATTTTGATTTTAAGGAAAATATAGTTGATTAATGTTTTACCATAAATTTAAAGAGAGTAGACTTATATTTCTTGTGCTATATGTGGATGACATTCTACTAGCAAGTGACGATATGGTTCTTTTACTTGACACTAAGAGTCTTCTCTCAAAGAACTTTGAGATGAAAGATCTTGGAAAAGCTTCTTTTGTGATAGGCATCCAGATTCAACGTGACAGGACACGTGGAATATTAGGTTTATCACAAAAGGCCTATATCGATAAGGTGCTAGATAGATATGGCATGAAGAATTGCTCTAAGGAAGATAAGTTAAGTTTACTCTAATGTCCCAAGAACGATCTAAGGAAAGAGCAAATAAAAGACATTCATATGCATTGGCGGTTGGATGTCTGATATGTGCTTAAGTTTGTACCCATCCAGACATAGCATATACCATTGAGAAACTTGACAGAAACTTGATCAATCATGGGATTAATCACTGGAAGACTGTCAAGAAGGTAATGCGATATCAATATAAGACTACATGAAATCTGATCTGTTGCAGCTGATCGGATACACAGATTCAGATTATGCTGTATGTATCGACAATAGGAAGTCCACTTCATGTTACATTTTCCTTATTGTAGGAAGATGGTGGATTTAGTCGAGAGGCCATTACAACTACACTGTGACAATAAGAGCTATAAAGCTCTACTGCAATAATGACAAGAGTTCAGTAAAGTCGAAGCATATCGACATCAAGTTTCTTGTCATCAATGATAAAGTTCGAAATCATATTTTGTCTGTTGATAGTGATGACACTATTCTTAACATTACAGATCCACTCATTAAAGGACTTTCACCTAAAGTATTCTTAGAGTATATTGCTCATATGGGGATGACTAGTCATTATGATATCCTGATTTTGTGGGAGTGGATAATTTTATGTAACAGACATTATTTTTAAGTGCACTTTATGGATATTTGTTGATTCTGATAAATAAATTTATAACTGCTTTTCTTAAAGTTTACTTTTGCGCATTTGAGTTTGTTGAATTAGCAGTTAGACTCGTTGGAGTCATAAAGTGAGACTCGTTGGAGTCATAAGGTTAGACTCGTTGGAGTCATAAAGTGGAAACCAGTTGGAATTGTACCTTATTTGATCAGAGGACATTTCCATGCCACACGTCCACATTTGATCTATGTCGTTAGGGGTTCTGAAACTTGTGATGTGGAAGGTCCTACCTCGATTATATAGAAGGTAACGATCGCCATGTTCGGTGGCAGGACTCTTAATGGACCAGATTGTTTTGAAACGTGGTTTGTCGGCGGTTAAAGTTTTGACGTCATAAAGTTATGCATAATATCTATTCAGTATGACTTGCTTGGCCCAAGTGGGAGATTGTTAGACTTATTTTGTTTTATAGTCTAACTTATTTTTGGGCCTACTCAAGTCAATTGGATATTTGCACCCGCCCACTTAACCTATGTTGTTTGACCCAATAAAGAATTGATCAAACCTAAATGGTTTGGGTCTAGACACGTTTTCAATTACACTTAGCCATGAGTGTATTTAAATTTGAATGTGGGACTCATCACACGTGTGGAACTCGTGTTATAAATCAAGGGCCTAGATCTATGATGAGTTGAACTAGGGTTTCTTGATGCTATATATATCATGAGTAGGGTTCCCTCTCCACTAACAAGAATAATCATCTCTCTCTTGGAGGCCTCTCATCTCCTCTAAGGATAAAGAAGAGAACTTGGTGGCTGGAGAGAAGAATCCTCTCCCTCAACTCCGGCGCCTTCGAGATCGTGCAATATTCGGCATCCTCGCGATGGAATCAGGTATGCCTAAAACCCTCCTTCCCTTTGATCATGATAAAGAGACTTATATGTGTAGATCTTGTATGGAACAAAATTTAGATCTAACACAAACAAGAATTGTTCCAATGAATAAAGTAGCTTTTTGACTCATTGATCAAAGATGAATATAGGCTCGAATCTCGCAATGTAGACATTTATTCTCTCTAGACGTGATTCTGATCAAAGCCCGAAGGACAAAAAAAAGAAGAAGAAGAAGAAGAAGAAGAAAGAAGAAGAAAACACTCATAGTTACTGTTTTGCATAGAAATATGACGCTCAAACCCCGTAGAAAAGAAACGCAGGCTCATTGCAGAAAAACAAGAACTGCAGGCTGTGATGTCTTGTTCACTCACCTAACGGCATGGCCCATTTAGCGGAGCAATCACATGACATGTTTCCTTTTGCCTTCTTCTTGATGCATAGTAAGGTTTCGTTATCCCTCATTCTAACTAATTAACGCACATCATGTGTCAAAGGACGAGGAATCGATTCCTTTGATTACGACATTTTAATCAAGATTGTAACAAGATTTTTGTGAAGGGGTTTTTGGATACAGATCCTCAAGTAAATTTCTTATTTGAATATTAATCTCTCGCAGTATTATATTATATTTAGATATGGTCCCCTGCAACCTGTAACTCACTTGTGATAAGTTCCTCCAGCTAATAATCAACTCCTGAGCAAGGAACAAATCTATCACCAAACATCCATCACATCTACGAAGAAATCTATCACATAACAAGGGTTCCGGTCAAATTCTTTACATTTTAGGATCATTATGCAAAAACTCAAGAAAAAGACTGCTCGAATGATGCTTTGTTATCATGAACAATTACGCGTACAGATGCAGAGTACGGAGAAATCATCTGTAGTTTCGTGTTAGCGTTTAAAGCCATGTGTGGCCTGATTAGTCTCATATCGAATAATTGAGTCAAAGTAAAGAATATGAATAGAAAGTTCAACATCTACCTATTTGTTTAAGCTTTTGAGACACGTGAGTCTTGCTTTTGGATCCAATGGTCAGGCGTTTGATACTCTTTGAGTTGTCCATAATAATTCAGCATCCAAACCATAATCGGCTACTTTTCCTCTTGGTAAACGGTAACTTTTGAGGAAAGCCTCAATCTAGCTCAGTCCTTTAAGGCTATGTTTGTAGTAATTTGAGAGCAGAACAAGCAAGAAGACACTCGGGAGTCCATCCGACTAATCAGGGGCGGAACCAAGTGTTAGCTGAGTTCGGCTACAGCCCGCCCTACTTTTTCATATATTGTTCTAGACCCTTTTTACTTTTTCATATATTACTTTATACTAATTTTTTTGAAGCAAATTTATTCTTAGTTTCGTCTCTGATTTAGTGAAGAATATTGTTTTATTCTTTTGATAAATTTATATATTGCACAAGCAAATATCATAAAGGATCGCAGTCCACTCCAAAATTAATTTATCATTAACTAATGTCATTATTATCAAGAGAGGCAACTGAGGAACATGCTATGCTTTTTGCCTCAGCTGTCTGCCACTTGAGCATTCCGATTCTTCTCACTTTTTTTTATTTTTTCCCCTTTCTTCTCCATGACTTCTCTTCACAATCATGTTCCAGCCATTGACTTGATGCTAGCTGCAGTACTTCAATGGAGTACAATTCTTTGACTTTCCTTCTCAATTTTGCCACGCACCTTGCTGTGCTTTAGAAAAATATGAAGAAAAAAAGGGATATGGATGGGTTTCTTGTTTACTAAATTTATGACCAGGATATTGCACGTTAAAAATGCAAAGAAATTTTGAAATAGAGAACAAAAATTATTGGTTCCCTACAGAAACTTTCGTGAATTTCTCTCTCAGAGATTGGAAGTAGAATAGCTCTATAAACTCTTGTAAACTGGTGTAAAAACTTTTATAAATCTTATTGAAAATCCACTACAAAACGAATAGTTTTATAACAAAGCCAATTAAAAAAAATTCAGCCGAGAAAATTCAACTAGCTGTCGAAAGTGGGTGCATGACTTTCGACAGGTAACAGTCACAAACGGATATATTTTTAAAATTTGGAAGTTCATTTTCGAAAGCTATGTATTAGCTGTCGAAAGTATTTTCGACATGATTAAGTTTTTTAAAGAGAAAATTGTTGAAAATGAATAAATTTTGTAAGATTCTGAACTCTCTGGAAAACACTGTCGAAAATGAGTCTTGACCTGTAGAAAGCTATTTTAGATAGTTAGTGAAAAACGAAAAGAAAACTGTCGAAAATAAGTCAGTTCTATAATTTACTAAAAAATACTATCGAAAACGTGCACAGAGCTGTCGAAAGTTATTCAGCTCAAACTTAAACTCGTGTATGCTAAGTGTCCATTTTCGAAAGCTATGTATCGAGTTATAAAAAATAGTTCAACTTTTCTGATTCTTTTCAAAACTTGATTTAAATCAATTTTAACTTTATAAATCAAGCAAAATTATATTTCTTTAATCTCTTTTGAGCGCTAATATGTATGGATTAACTCCACTACATATTTCAAATAATAAAACTCATTTTTGATATTTAATATTTATTAAAAAATATTTTTTCACTAAAAATAAACTTTTTAGAAACTTTACTTTAAATTCATTTTATAATGAATATTGTATAATGAAGTTATCAATTCTATAATGGATATTCAATTTTGAGTTAACAATTCCATAATCTAAAGTTTAACAAACTTCTAAACTTACAAACACAAATATTATTTTCTTGAAATGAAGTCTTCTTATAGATGCTTAATTAGAATTCGACTTCTTAAGTTTCAATCATCAATTTTAGATATTCCAATGAATATTTTTGAAGTTAAGTTTTACGATAAGGTCTTGAATAACTTGTAATCTTGATAAATTTTCAAGATGATTAGTTCTTTAATTACATGAGCTGTGTATCATCAAAACACGAATGATTGAACCTTGGGCCACCATCAACTTGCTTATAAATTTTGACACGATCTGGACAGACTACACCTTAAACTTGTTCGGGGAATATCTTCCCTCATACGATGTTTATTTTCTATGATTTTAACTGTTCGACCACCCCCTATGATAAGGACTTGTATATTTGGCTCGTATATTCTTCTCTCTTTCTCTCTTCAGATGAGCATTAAAATTTCTAGTCATGGTTTCTTGAAGAGTTCTGTTAATATAAATTGATAACAGACAAGCCTTACATATTAAAGCTTTAAAAAACACCAGAAACGATAATCAAACAAAGGCAACGATGATAACGTACAGTATGAGAATGTTAAGAGACAGTAACCTCGATCATGCTAGATCTCACGAAGCTCACATTCTCCAGGAGAACAAATAGACGCATATTGATCCATTCAGAGAGTTCTAATGGCTCCCCCAATTGAAGCAACAACTACAAAAGACTTAAAAAGGCACTCTTTGATGGCTTCACCATTATGAAATAATGTTACATTGCTGTTACTTCGAGAGAAAATGTGCTCAATTTGGAAAAAGTATTTACAATAACGGGAGAAATAGGTGATGCTAATCAATTATGTAGAAATTAAAGACAATTGGAACAATTAAAACTATTGCAAAAATAAACAACGAGAAACAAAGTTAAAAGAGAGATAAAGTTGAGAAAGATCAAACTTTGCAAACACAAAAAATATTCTCAAAGTTCGATTGTCACGCCCCGCTTCCCAAAATACGTGGAAACGGAGTCGCGACGAGAGTCGGCAACGTACATACGCGAGGAGAATACCCCACGCATATATATAAAGCCTAAAGTCACCCGAACAAGTTACAAAAAATAAGGTGTAATAAATCACGATCACTACAATACTTCATATAAATATACACACATGATAACAAATGAATAAAGGAATAGAATAAGTAACGAGTCCAATATATCGAGAATCAAGGAAACTATAATAACCACAGGGATAAAAGAAAAACAAGAATAACAGATCCAAAAAGGGAGAAACTCTGAGTGTATGTTGTCTAAAAATTATTGAAAACAAAGTCTCAGACGTGAATCTCGCAAACGCGGAGGTTGCGTTCCAGCCTCAAGGCACAAGCCTCATGCCAAACGCAAAGGTCGCGTCTCAACTCAAACGCGGATCTCGAATCCTTTGTCAAACGCAGAGGTCATTTCTAACCTCAGACGCGAACCTCGCAGTCTCTGCCAAACGCGATGGTTGTGCTGTTATTTGAGACGCAGACCTCACGGTCGCGTTTCAACATTAAAACGCGAGCCTGCGTAGCTTTGTGTTTCAACACAAATGTAAGGCTGAGAAGCTTTGCGTTTCAACTTCAATGTGAGCATGTGAGCTCCGCGTTTCAACACAGATGCGAGCCTGTGAGCTCCGCATCTCAACATCAGAGCAAGGTTCGCGTTCAGCGCGAGACCCGCGTTTCTACTGTAACTGACAGCCATGAACTTGGTCAGTTACACCTTAGTTTCTCTCCACATAATGGGGAATAACTTCCCATTATGGAGAGATTTAAGGGATCAGTTACACCCCTCCCACTATGGAGAGATTTAAGGGGTTAGTTACACCCCAAAATTCTTTATAAATAGCTATGAATAGCTAGGGAAAAGAGAGGAGTTCTGGAGGAGAAACCCAAAAAGTCATGTGCCAGAGGAAGAGAATCGTCAAAAAGGTACACTTGATGCTTAATACTTGAAGCTGGATAATCACAGAAGGCTGAAGCTTGAGCATAAGGCTGTTGAACACACATTGTGTTGGAGCAGAAAACTCTATAAACTTACTGAGTTCAACTTAAGTTTCTATTCTCTGTGGATTTTAGCCACTGATTAAGATTTCATATCTGACCAGTGTGCTTCCAACGAGAGAAAGAAGATCCGAAGATTAAGCTTCCGCTTCGGCTCGTCAACGAAAAACAAGATCACTCCCCACTGCTACATAAAGAACCCAGCATTAAATAAAGGGGAGATTTAGATATTCTTCCTTATTTTGTACTCGGATTGTTGATTCGTTGTAATTTTCTTTACAATCAAATAAAGATTTTACACGCCTTCAATTTTTCCGAGGAAACAAAAGATGGCGACTCCGCTGGCAAACTTTTCTCTTTCAAAGAGAAGGTCGTAGCGCAAGCCGACCTCAACCTTCTCGGATCAACCGTCGAATCGCTCATCGTTGAATTCGATCAAGAAAAGTTCAAACAACTTCTCTCCTCAGGCTCCATTACCCCATAGTCTCAAGCAAGACTCGCTCTCAAGTCTCTTCGGAGACTTCTCATAGAGAAGCCCATACGCTTTTTGACAAAGCAAGTGGCTTAACCTCTCTTGAGGGTCTGACAACCTCCCGTGGAGCCAACATGGCTTGCAATAATGTCTTTCAAGAGACCCGCAAATTCAATGTCTTGGTTCATGGCCAACACAGTGGCGGAAGCCAATCTCGCTAATAAACTCCTCTCAAGGATCAACAAACTCATTTTGCAGGGGGTTCACATCAACTCCTGTGAGCCAAGCGGATTGCTAATCATCGACGAAGATGTCGAGCTCGCCATCAGCAAACAGAAGCTGAAGACAGTGATGTTGGCACTAAATGTGAAGCTCACGTTTAGCCCGCGTTTCTGTGACAAAACGTGATGTTCGCTTTCACGAGCTGTGCGTTTCAGCGCCAAAACGCGAAGCTAGTGTTCAGCCTCAAATTGTGCCAAAACACGAGATCTGCATCTCACTTCAAGAACCGGAGACCCTCATTTAGCCTGAGTTTGCACCAGAATGCAACCTTCGCGTTTCAATTCTAAAACGCGAGAATTGCATTCAGCAATGCGAAGTTCTCGTCCAGCCCCAAGAGGCCAAGTTCAAATGTGAACTGAGAAACTCTCACCTCCCATGGGTTCGAGGTTAGCTCTTCAGAGACCACTACAACGGATCTGAGGGACTACTTGGCGAGAAAGAGGAGTGCTCATCAAATCGCTCCTCAGTACCATTTTGAGCAGTTCAGCTCGGCAGTGCTCCCTGATTGTCACTGTAACTTTCAAATGATTAAGCCGTCAGTTTTTAACTTATTGTCAAACGCTTCAAACTCAAACTCTGAGAGACAGCGATCTCGCAAGAAGAAGTTGTTCTCCGACGCTGAGTACACGGAGATGACTTCCAACATGGTGGGTTCAAGCACCACACCAAGCAAGTTGAATGGGAAGCAACATTCTCTTAGCACTGAGGAATCGGATGCGGAATATTCCTTGGGCTTGAAAGAAATACTGATCGAGCTCGAAAGAATTTACAGATATACCCGGATCCGAACAGGAGCAATAGCCCCAATTGACTACAACAACCTGGCTAAAGGGATTGAATCGAATGATGAGCACTCTGTCATAATAGAGTCTCATTCATCAAACTCCTACGTGGAGAAAGAGGCCTTCACATATATGGCCAACACTCCAGAAGAGGTAGCCAGAAAATTTGAGGAGCAAGCTCAAGTACAATAGGTGGAGCACGAGATGCTTCAAGCCCAATAAGAGTCTATCAAGGATCTCAAGAAGATGACACCTCTTTTGCTTAAAAAGTCGAAGAAGAAGACGAAAAGTTTGAAGACTAAAGCTTCTTCCCACAAAAGTAAGGATAAAGAGGAGGATGATGAAAACTCTACCTCCGAGCACTCTAACGGTAATGAAAATAATTTTGGGTATGAAAATCTTAAGTATTCTTCTTCTGAAGAACCAGAGAATTCAGAAGATAATCATGCCAAGAAGATGAACGAGCTTGAAAAACACCTGGAGGTTATCTCAAATCGAAGCAATCTTCAAGAAGTGGGGGTGGTCAGACCATACTAGGTCGAGTGAAATTCAGCTCCTTATCCTCCCAGATTTGAGGCACTGAATCTGCACGCCTTCGACGGCAAAGGTTCGCCGAGCCAACACATGTACTACTTCAAATCTCAAATAAGAAATATAGTATCAAATGATGTCATCATGGCTCGTTTGTTCATCGACACCCTCAAGGGGGTGCCTTTGAATGATTCATGAAGTTTCTTGCTGGCTCTATCAAGAAATGAGCCGATCTCGAGAAGCTCTTTCTGGCGCAATTCTTTGAAGATGAAATTGAAGTATCCGTGCCAACTCTTCTTGGTATGAAGCAAAAGAAAGAAGAGTCAATCAAAGCATTCGTAGAGAGATTTTGGTGTATGGCGCTCTGATGTCCAAGTAGCATGACACAGTTTACACTGGTAGAGACTTGCCACCACAAGCTGCAAACTACACTCCTAACTCAAATAGGAATAACTCAAAGTCGCACCTGAAAGCAACTAGTCTTACAAGGCGAATGAGCAGAAGACATAGTTGCAAGAGTAAACCAGAAAGATTACAAGAGCATATAGCATTCTATCTACTGGGCAACGAGGTGATCCGACTTCTATGACTTTCACGTTCAATAGTTACCTCTAAACAATCTAAATCATTCCATCGGTATTTGTCATCACCGTAGAATAAAACCCCCTGGAAGTACATCATGTACTACTCCAAATAAAGAAGTACTATCCCTAATTAAGTTCAATAATACACCTCTGATCAAAAAAATACTCACAGAGAACGATAATTTTCTTGTAAGTTCCCCCCCAGAGTTTATACTTCTTTAATCCTAAGCAAGATTTTAAAAGTTATCTGTGGAACAACAATCTGACGCCTCTGACGACTAAGGATAGAGGAAAAGTTTGCTTCTAAACCCAACGGAAAATTCTCGATAACTCATCATGCTGAGGGGAATAGCATGGCTAATCCAACTCAAACGGTAATTGATAAAGACATACCAATCAGTTGATAGCTGAGAGTTTGCTAAAAAATCCTACGGATCCTTATCCCAACTTTTCCTCCAAAATCCTCTACCAATTCCCTTCTATGGAATGGTAGGACCATAAAAAGTTGTATTCGTTTTCTCAGTAAAATGATTACAAATTGAAGCTGTCACATTAACATTATACCTCTGACAATAAAACTTTCATATCTCCAGTGGATCAAACCCCACTTGTCGTTCTCTCTCATGAAATGATAAGTACAGTCAAAGTACTGTTATATTCAAAATCACACCTTTAACAATAAATGAACCCTTATCAAGTTAACATCACACCTCTGACAAGTCATTTCCTAGTTCCTAGTGGAGTCTGTCAAGTTAACACTAAATCTCTGATGATAAAACTTTAATAGGATGACAGGCCCACTTAAATTACTTAAATCATAAAATCTCATTACTGTTATGTTAAACATTACACCTCTAACAGTAAATCTTCATTCCCCAGGGAAATCAATATTTGTTACGTTAATAGTTACCTCTGACAACTCATTCCCTAAAATCTCCACCAAAATCCTCTACCAGTTCCCTTCCATTGAATGGTAGATCCACAAAAAGTTATACTCACTTCCTTAACAGAATGAATTACAATTCGAACTTGTCTGACAGTAAGATTTTGATGTATCTTCAGCAGATTAAATCTCAACTTGTCATTCTCCTCAATAAAATGGCAGGTTCACCAAACTTGCTCAAATCGCAAGATAAATCCCGATCAAGTTAATATCACACGTCTAACCAAACTTGCTCAAATCGCAAGATAAATCCCGGTCAAGTTAACATCACACCTCTAACCAACTTGCTCAAATTGCAAGATAAATTCTGGTCAAGTTAACATCACATCTCTGACCAAACTTGCTCAAATCGTAAGACTAATTCAGGTCAAGTTAACCCACACCTCTGACTAAATTTGCTTTGCTTAATTTGTAAATTCATTTCAGTGTTAAGTTGAACACTACATTTATGACAATGATCTTCTCGTGAATTTCCCAGCGAAATCGAGACTTTCAAATGCTTAGTTAATATCATACATCTAACATTCATTTCATTGTTAAGTTAATACTACACCTATGACAATGATCTTCTCTCGATTTTCTCAATGAAATCGAGAATTTCAATAGATCACACATCTAACATTTATTTCACTGTCAAGTTAATGTTACACCTATGACAGTGATATTCTCAGTTTTCTCAATGAAAATGAGATCTTTTTGGTGCTAAGTTAATATCACACCTCTAGCACACATTCTTGTCAAGTTAGCATTATCACGAGCGTTAACTACGCCAAGTGTGATAGCATATAGCGCTGTACGCTAGCTCGCTCCAGCTTGTCTAACTTCGCTTGATTGTTTGCTTGTCTGCTCGCTAACCTTATTCCTGTCTTACTCAGCCTCCGGCTTCACTATTCTATTGATAGCTTAGTTACTATCTGTTATGTGTGTGTGTATATAATACAGATACTTCTGCATGTACCTACTTTACCTTCTGGCCTATTAGCCTTTGGGCTCTCACCCACTTTCTCGAAAGAGAAGTGCGTTCAGACCATCAGGAATTTTAGCTACGCTTGGTAGACGGATCTACAGCTCAGCGCTTTACCGCTAACTCTGTTCGAGCGTTGTTACGCAGTGAACGCAGCTTCACCATACGCGGTAGTATAGTGTTCATATGCTCGCACTATCATGTGTATTTAGTTGTGCTGCTAGAGATAACCACGCTGAACGTGAAGGCGTCTAGTGCTGTGCTCCAGTTTGTTTAGCTTCGCTTGGATAATCGCTTACTTGCCTGCCCGCTTGATAATTCTATTATTATCCTTTCCTTGATGGTTGTGAAGAATTTAAAACCTGTACGTATACTATTTTTCAAAACTGTACTATTTATTTGTATTCGTATCGATCCCCTGTATCGGTATTGTTTTCTTATATTGAGATATATAATAGTGACATCCACCATGCTATTACTTAGCACCTGACTCATGTTTGATTTCACTTATCACATGCCATCTGATACATTACCACTTGACTTATGATTATCATATTTCGGGAATATTGTCCTGCTATTCGGTATTATATATATAGTGACCTGTATTTCTAGTACTTATGTACTCCTATAACTCCTGTACCTGTCCTGCTCCTGCTATTTTCGTAATATGATAATTACATAATAATAAACTATAAAAAGATCAACCTACATTGGGTAAGGGGGAAACTGATGGATTTCAAGTGGTGAATATATTTACAGTGGTATTAGGTATGTTGTGCAACTCAAACTTTTGGTTCTACCTTAGGGCCTCCGGTGTTTTGAGGGGAGCGCTAGCTCCCTACCTCATGTTATATTCCTGAATGGACATAATATAAGACCCAATCCTATTTCGGGTCAGCACTGGAACATCCTGGGTCGTGGTCCCAGGTTTGTATAGGACCCATTGTAAACATAACCCATTAGTCTCATTATCAGTTTTCAATAACAACCTCAACTTACTCATATATGGATGTGTGTGTGCTGGGACGCTAGGGCACATACCTAGATATATGGGTAGTACGAGTAATAATAATAATAATAAATTGCTAATCAATAATTCGTCGTGCGATTTTGCAATTCGAGTTGTATACACTCGGATTACGGTAACATGGGGCATAAGGTATATAGATGAGTGTTTTCTTATTTGGATTATTCTTTTGACGTACTTATCTCATGAAGTCGTAAACTGAACTTGTACAGCTGGTTTTGCTAGTATTTGGTATTATTAGTTTTATCGGTTTTTATGTTATTTTCTTAGTTTAGGAGACAATTCAAGTTATATGAACCTAGGATACGGTGACGTGAGGTATAGGGTATATATATGAGGGTTTCCTTATTCGGATTATTTCTTTGACGCACTATCCTCACGGATTGGTTATTTGGACTTATATAATTGATTTAACCACATTTACTTTACTTGATACCTCATTCCCTGCTCCTGTGTGTTTGTGCTCGTGACACGATTTTTAATACATGCTCCTTAACTTAGATTTATCGATACACGTGTGCTAGTACCTGGACGCCACTTGGCATTCACCACACCACTCATTAGGGAGTTTTGATATTCCTAGATCTGCATGTCCAAATCTTGAATCTTGGAGCTTGTGGATTCTCTTGGTTACTGATCAGAGATGCGCAGTGGTAGCATGGATCATCAACAGACCAGTTGAGGCCCTTTACTTCTAGGCTCCCTATTAGACTCTCGAGTTTTCCTTTTTATAACTTGTGAGCATCATTGTATTTTTCATAAATGTATATCTCTTTAATTCTTACATTTGCGCTTATCTGTGATGTAATATTCTTGTAATATTGTGTCACATTCTGTGATAACTTTATAATTATATTCATATTTTGGAATGTATAATGAACCATGTACTTTCGTACTCTGATTCTTGTCTGTACTGATGCTTAGCATGTATATGTGTGGGTACTTCTGACCTACGTATATACGTCGCGGTAATGTCTCCGGACCCGCAGGAGCGGGACATTACAGGATGGTTTCAGAGTCTAGGCTCTCACATATATAGTACAACCAGTATTAATGGTAATAAAATTTGCAGCTGATATGCATGAGTTCTGAATATACAATCTAACTACAAGTGCAGAGTTATCTACTTCTTAATCGTCCTTCCTTGATTCACGTATATCTTTCATTTTTTCTATTCCGATTTTTTATAGTTTTATACTAACTTAAGATATGGATAGATTGGAGATGTAGCGGCAGAGGGTAGGACGAAACTATTATAAATCTCTTCGATCAATTCTATGAAGCTCGGTATTCATAGAATTGATCTACAGTCAGACTATTATCCAGAAGACGATATTCATGACTCATCTCGGTTATTAGAAATTCTAGATCTTGTCCTTCGGAGCCACAATGCCTATCAGTCTTTTTGGATTTGATGAGCCACGGACCCCACTAGCCTCGTCAAGCGAGAGTCGCGATCTAGCCACGCGAGATCAACCAGGCGTGGGCTTTGTTGTACCCTGTCGCTTAGCATTAGCGTTGCGTTATGCGCTGACTATACAGCGTGAGCTCTGCTAGTGTGAGCCTCGCGGAGCGTTAGCTCCGCCGCACCCTAATATTTAGCATCTGATATTGTATTACGCAATGGCCCCACTTGGTCATGACTTTGCTCGTGGCTAGTTCCATCAGAGTTTAGCATCCTAGCCTCGTTCTTCAGATTTCTTCCGCCTAATGTGTTGCATGGACTTAGTGAATTAGTATTTCTAACCGCATCTGCACCAACTGGTCATAATCCTTATTGACGATCTATTCGGCCAACCTTGCAGGGTTTGGGTATTCTTTAAGTATTTAATTACAGTCGGGTTATCTCTAGAAGACAGTTATTATAAGTTTTTAGTAATGCCTCTCAGAGTAATCGACGCTCAGCGCCCAGCATTCAGAACTCGTTAGTATCAGTTTTCTTTGTTTATATGCGATCAGTCTATTGGTTTTTCTTTGGACCCAACTCTCGAACCAAACTCGACTCTCGAACCTAAACTTGATGTGAGTCATATTCTCGAGTCAATATTGGTTCCCGTTCTTTTCATTCCGGAACCTAGATCAACTACTCCACGAAGTCACATTCTGTTGTTGGACCTAGGTATTGAACATTATGATTCCGCGATGATATTTTAAGATTGGCATGTAACAGAATAATTTTCATGTTAGGATCTTGTATGATCCTAATCGAATTGGGGATAATAACAATGTAAATAGAAAAGAGGTCCAAGGTGGGTTCCGCCAACCACCATATTATTTAGATTGGGCAGCAATGTTTGCCTTAATCATATCACCACCGGAGTCACCGCCTTGAGGTAACATCTTTTCTTCCCTTTCTTCTTTTTTCATGCATATATATATTCATTTATACATTGAGGACAATGCATGAGATAGATGTTAGGGAGAGTTCTAACATAGGTTTTCCTTTTTAATATATATATATATATATATATATATATTATATATATATATATATATATATATATTCTTTTCTTTTTAAAAACTCTTTGAAAAGGGAAACAAAATATTTTGACTTATTTTTGTAAAAAAATTAAGTTAATTTTGAGGAATAGGGGAATCATAATTAGGATTTCTTATAATTGGTCAAAATAAAATTATTGATTGATTTCTAAGTTTAGGAAGAAAAATTAAAAAAGTAACTTAGTCTTGATTTTTACCTTGATAAAAATATGCATATTTTATATACTTACGCACTTAAGATTCAAAA
>JAVJIF010027086.1:0-70987 GCA_038442645.1 Agave tequilana
TGGTCCGAACAATGTCTAAACTTGTTGACATTTATAAAAGACAAGTGACAGACGAGCTGAAGACCAGTTTTTCCCATCTCCGAGGGACAAGAAGCAACTTGGACTCCACTGATCCAGCAAGCAGACAGTGAACCCGGATTGTTTCTAAACAGACCTCAGCAGGTCTAAGATGCTGGCACTTAGCATCGCATGAGCCCAAAGGGATAGCCTCGCTTGAGAGGCTAATATCACCCAACTTCGCCTTGAAGTCATCCAAAGCCTCGCCAAGAAGCCAACTCGCAAACTTCGCCACAGAGGACTTCCAGCTCCGCCAAAGGGTTTCTTTCGGACTTCGCCAGAAACCGTCTCCAGCTCCGCTAGAGCTCAAAGCGGGCAGCGCCGCTATTGGTCTGCTATGGTCAACCTTTGACCAATCAAATCTCCGGATGAGACCGGATCCAATCAGATCAAATCCAATCAAGATTTAATCAGAGATCAAATTTGGCAGTTGATTGCCACAATCTCTTAACTCTTCTAAAACGAGTAAGAAGATCAGGGGAAATCCTCCAACGATATGGAAAGGATCAAAACAGATCGAGAAGGTCCACCGACCTGCCAATTCTAGCTTCGCAGAAGCTGATCCTAGCCTCGCAGCAAGGCTACTTTCCAGATTTAAACAGATTTGATTCAATCTGTTTCCATATCTTCAAGGGACGATTATACCCTTGCTCTCCCTATAAATAGCCCACCAGGGGTACAAGGAGAGGGGGATCGATCGAAGAAAAAGAGGACTCCACAAGCAGAGGCTTCTTCACAAAGCACCGTGCGCTCTCGAATTCAGAGACCTTTTAGAGAATTGCTTTCTCTAACCAGGGTGTTGATACCCTAACATCGTCCTTCTTCTCAAGGAATCTCCCGAACCAGGCGAGAAGGAATTCCTTATTGAAGGCGATTTTGAGAAGCAGCAAGAGGGTTTTTACCAACCTTCTGTTCTCTGATTCCCCGAACCAGGCGAGAAGGGAATCTCATCGCTCGCATTGTCAAAGGGACAAAGTGGTCGCGCGCTGACCAGACTCCTATCGGCACACTTCTCCAGAATCTCTGAGGAGATCTACTTGTAATCTTTTTAAGAATACTTGTAATTTAGCTCCTCAAACTCTTTATTGTAAGTTTTCCCCCTTTGCAAACATAATGGAAACAAGATGGCGACTCCGCTGGGGAAGAAATTCTCCACTGCCGAGAATCAAGTGTCGCAATGCGACGAACAGACCTTCGGGTCTAACTCTGAATTCAGAAAAGCCGGTGCAGCCAGAGCCCCTCTGGCTAAATCTTCAAGGAAAGTCTCTGCGGAGACAGAAAAGGTTCTCTGTGAACCTACTGCGGTTATTTGGCGCAACAAGGAAGCATGTCCGCAGTCTGATTCCTTCACTTGTGAGAACTTGGTGGTTCAGTTCGATCAAGGAAGATTTGAAGAAGTCCTCTCTGGGGGTGGCCCAATGCTTCGAGCACGGAAGCATAGGAGGTTTCCACGACCAAGGTTTCAAATCAGAAACCGGAAGCAGAATTCTGCCAACACCCCTCAGCCTCGTGTGTGGCTAATCAGGTTCCTTGTGGACCTAAGTCTCCTCTGCCAAGGCGGATATGGAAGCCTAAACAGAAGTCTCCGACCAAAGCTTCAGGCGTAGCTACGCCTAAACCGCGCCTCTCTCGCGAAGAAAAAGGCAAGATGCCTGCCTTCTCTAATCATAAAATCAAGATGGCAGTCATACCGTCACCCAATTCAAGAGCAGCAATGCCTCGCGCCGGCCTCGTTCTCATGAGCGAAGCTACTGTACTACAGCGTACGCACAGGGTCCATGACCGTGAAGCTGAAGCCAAAGTACTATCTAAGGCCAATTGCCTTCGCAGCAGCATAGCGAGGTAAAGCACCGCAGCGTGCTCCGCTCACTAGTTCGTTAAGCGCTAAGCCAGCGCTTTATGGCGAAGCTGGAACCAAAGCACTATTCAGTGCTAATCCCTTCTGCAGGGATAAAAGAAACAGGACATCGCCCTATGTGCGACCCAAAAGAGCCTTTGCGCTCGATTGCAGAGACCCAACCGGGTCCGATCTGAGGGAATTGTTGACGGATAAACAAACCTCTCCCCCTGTTGTCGACAAGTGGGATGTCAGCTGCTGACACTCCACTCGGTCCATTGCCGGCTGGGACCAATCCCCGCCACGCCTCCAAGACGACGGTCAGTTTTTGATCGACTATCGGTACAAGCCCCGATGAAGCATCGCAGAAGGAGTATCTTGCGAGATCTCCCCTCCGCATCCGTCAACATGACTGGGAGAGGGCGAGAGCTGCGCAGGGGAAGACAAACATCTGATGACACCCCCTACAGCTCCCCAGATCCAGATTACAGCCCAGGCTTAGGCGAAGTCTTGGTGCATGAAGAAGGTGTTTTCCGAAACACCAGATCCAGGGTGGCGATACCCTACACTTATGAACAGCCTTCTTCCTCGACGGCCCTAGCCTCGTCACAGCACAGGAGATCACTCCAATCATCGGACGAAGAAGATGAAGATAGTGGGTATGCTTCTTCGGCGACAGTTAGCTCGGTGCGAACAAACAGAGCATCTGTCAATATGGCTGATAACGTCAACGACGATCTTCGTCGGCGCCTGGAAGCTCAGGAGCAAACTTCCAAGACTCAGCAAGAGGCTCTGGACAATATTCAACAGATGCTCGCACAACTCCTCAGTGACCGGAACAACAATGATGTCGGGAGCAATCACGATGAGGAGGAACACTTCAGCAATGAGCAGCCAAAAATGGAGAAATCCAAGGAGGGTTCTTCCTTAGACGCCGAAGTCCTTAAGGGCCTCCAGGCTCAAATTGCATCTCTAACTCAGAGGGATGAATTAAAGAAGGTAGGGGCAGTCTGTCCTTATCCGCCGGAGTGGGATTCGGTGCCATATCCACCGAAGTTCAAACCACCAACATTGCATACCTATGACGGAAAGAGCTCACCAAATCAGCACATCTACTATTTCCGGTCTCAGACTAGTAATGTTATAAGCAATGACGCCATCATGGCTAGGCTTTTCATTGGCACCTTAAAGGGGGTGGCATTTGACTGGTTTCGCAGTCTTCCCCCGGGTTCTATCTACTCCTGGATCGACCTGGAAACTCGGTTCCTCTCTCGTTTCTATGAGGATGATACCGAAATAACCATGGATAAGCTCCTCTCCACTGTGCAGAGGAAGGGCGAATCTGTCCGTGACTACATTGAACGGTTCAGAAACTTATCCTTGATGTGCCCAGCAGGGATGCCATTACCCATGCTCTTACAGACATGCAGACACAACTTCATAGACCAAGTAGAAGTTTGCATGGGGGCTGTTAAAGCCCACACTTGGAAAGAATTGGTCAAACAAGCTGAGATAGCCGAGAAGTCGGCTAAAAAGTTCGAACCATCCGCCCCTAGAGGCAAGTGGGGGATGAACAGTAAAGGGCGTAGCGACCTACCGTAATCTTCTCAAGCTAAAGGCAAAGAGACTATGTCTGTGGAGTTATCCGGAGATGTGCAGTCGAAGGCCAAGAAGAGTGGCTTCAACAATCAAGAGCCTAAATTCCCTCCAAAGCAGTATTCGTTCAAAGACGATCAGGTGGTCACGATATTCCATCTGCTCCACAAAGGGAACAAAATGAAGCTGCCAGATGCTCGGCGTCCCAATGAGATAGGGCGCACAAACGACCCTAATATTGTCTCTACCACAAGATGATCCACCATCCTACTGACAAGTGTTATGTCCTCAAGGACAGGATACAAGCCCTGGTCGATGCCGGAGTTCTGACGTTGAAGATGGAGCAAAAGAAGGTTACTGCCAATATGGTGACCCTCGAGTTTGGCAAAGCTCCAAAGATCACAGTTCCTGACGGGACTTATTCCATCCCTGCACCACGGTAGGAAGTCAAGCATCTTCCAGCTACAGCTCAAAACAATAAGGGCCTTGTCCCCTTAACGTTGGAGACAGGAGAAGTCATGTGGATACATCCAGACCTCGTCCAAGACGTACAGCGGGATCCAAAGCAGCCCAACTCAAAGGGCAAGTCTTGCAATGTCATCTCCATCTTGCCAGACGACGGCAATCTTACATCGGCCTCCCTCAGTGATTCCGAAGGAGAAAGGCATGCTTGCGCAGCGCAAGCCGATGCGCCTCAACAGACGAGCACCCGATCCGGAAAATCATACTTGAGGCAGTATGAAAAGCTACTGACGAGACACGACAGCAAACGATGTCAGTACAAGCACCAGCATCCACTCCAATCCCAACCAAGGGAAAAGAGAGGCCTAAGGAGGTACGATTCGACCACGTGTTGAAGAAACCACCAGGCCAAGGGTTTGATACGCCCTTTCGGTTTGACATATTGGCACAGCTGGCCAATATCCCAGCTCGTATCACTATACACGAGCTCCTTCGCCTCTCGAAAGAAACAAGAGAAGCACTCAGGGATGCGCTAGCCAATTCAGAATCCTTTCTGACATGCATGCCTGAAATCCCTAACGACGACGTTCAGTCTCCTTGCCCGGAATGTCATCATGCACAATCAAAGGTGCCCGCTATTACATTCACGGCGGAAGATATGCTTCTCAAAGACAACAAGCACGATCGACCTCTGTACTACACCGGATATATCGGTTCAACGTGCATCGAGAGAATACAAGTCGATCCGGGGTCTGCACTCAGCATTATCCCCAAAAGGCTTCTCTACTTTCTCGGCATACCATTGTACAGGTTGTCCGCGACCACTACTACAATATACTTTTTAACGCCGGAAGCAGTCATCCACTGGGGAAAATTTGACTCCGTTGCAGAATCGGGAGCTTGAAGTCAGAAGTGACATGCTATGTCATTGATGCTGACACATCATATAATCTGCTGCTGGGACGGCCATGGATCCATGCTAACTGGATCGTTCCCTCTACTCTGCACCAATGCTTCAAATATGTTGAAGATGATGCGACAGTACGAACTGTCTTTGCTGAGAAGCAACCATTCAAAGGGGTAGAAAATTACTTCACTGACGCTCTCCTATATCAAGAGACCGGTGGAGCACTCAAAGAACCGTGCCGGACGATGATGAAAGTGGCAACGAGGCAGATTCAGAATCCGAAACAGGCATGCCAGCCATTCTGATTGGTGAACCAATTATAGGATGTCTCAATAATCCCCTATGTAATACTCCTTCAGAGGATGAAGGTGAATGGGTAATTAATGATAATATTGCTTTTGATTATCCCGCGAGTGTTGGGCTATTTGAATCCATTACGGATAGCTCTCTGCACATGCCTTTACACAAGCTAAGTGCGTCCAGTACGCCCATGGAATCCGCAGAAGGAGCCGTCTTGGTGATCCTGCCGTCCAAACAAGGTCAGTCACCGATAATCTTCGGTAGAACCCAGCCACGGGGACCCACAACTGTAGATTCGAGCTCAGACTCAGACGCCCCACAGTTCTTTCATTACGCGCGGCCAGCGCGCCATATTATGAAGAAAATGGGGTACGACTTGAACCATGGAGCAGGCCTAAATTTTGAAAAAGGAAGGCGCAGTTTGATGCGGAACTTTGTGCCTAAAGGGAAGCCTGCAAATTACTATGATAGTACACGCAGGGGGTTGGGGTATGTTACACCCACATCGTCAGCAACCATTCAAGTCAAAGACGATGAACCAATTCCATCACATTAGCCTCATCCTCCGAGTGGGATTCAGATGTCAGTATAGGAGGGATGTTCGAAAACCTCACTGCTAATATGACCTCAAGCAGTCAATTGGAGCCCGCAGAAGCCACTGACGAGGAACCATGGGCCCAGCAATTAGACCTTCAATAGGAAAAGAGATTCGAACTGCACGAGCCACCTACTGAAGACAAGGTGATGCAGATCAACTTGGGTAGTCAAGACTACCCTAAGCCCATCTTTATAAGTGAAAGCCTATCACTTACAGAAAGGGAAGAATTGATAATACTCGTAAGAGAGTATATAGACGTCTTCGCGTGGAGCTACGAAGATATGCCCGGACTTGATCCACAGGTCGCTATGCACCGTCTAAACATCAAGCCTGACGTCAAGCCAGTCAAGCAGCAACAACGTCGGTTTCGTCCAAACATCATGGAAGCTATTGAAGCCAAAGTTCACAAGCTCATTGCATGTGGCTTCATCGGGAGGAACAACATCCAGATTGGGTAGCTAACATCGTCCCCGTCCTCAAGAAGAACGGGAAAATACGGATCTGCATCGACTACCGTGATCTTAATACGGCCTGTCCCAAGGATGAATTTCCGCTGCCCATCACCGACGTCATGATCGACAACACATGTGGGTTCGAAAGGATGTCTTTCATGGACGGCTTTTCAGGATACAACCAGATTAAGATGTATCCCGACGACGAGAAGCATACTTCGTTCCGAACACCATTGGGGGTATACTGCTACACTGTAATGCCCTTCGGACTGAAGAACGCCGGAGCAACCTATCAGCGGGCAATGAGTACAATCTTCCGCGATCATCTCCGAAAAACGGTTGAGTGCTATGTCGACGACATTGCTGTCAAAAGCCGCAACAAGAATGAACATCTTCGCGACCTCAGAACAATGTTCGACATAATGCGAGCGCATCAACTGAAAATGAACCCGACAAAATCCTTCTTGGGAGTATCGAGTGGCAAGTTCCTTGGGTTTACGTCACATCAAAAGGAATTCATCTCGACCCAGACAAAGTCAAAGCCATTCAGAGCATGCATCCACCGAGGAATCTCAAAGAGCTTAGAGGCCTGTAAGGCAGGCTGGCTTATATTAGGAGATTCATCGCAAATCTCTCAGGCCGCTGTCAGCCGTTCACCCGACTCATGAAAAAGGGTGCTTCCTTCGTATGGGATCAAGCTTGCCAAGAAGCCTATGAAGACATCAAGAGGTACCTCACAAAACCTCTAGTCTTAGTGGCCCCTACATCAGGGAAACCATTCTTGCTTTATGTAAAAGCTCTGGACTACTCCCTCGGTGCCCTCCTCGCTCAAAACGACGACAATGGCCCGAGCAGGCCATTTATTATCTGAGCAGAACTCTCATAGGAGCGGAATCTCGCTACAACCCTATCGAGAAAGAGTGTTTAGCTCTCGTCTTCGCTGTTCAGAAGACACGACATTATTTTGTCGGCCAGACCATACATGTTATCTCCAGGGTAAACCCATTGCGTCTTCTTATGACGAAGCCAGGATCATTGAATTCAAGATTGGCTAAGTGGGCACTTTTATTGTCTCAATACGACATGATCTTCACGCCTCAGAAGGCGGTTAAAGGCCAGGCTCTTGCAGAGTTCTTGGCTGCTCATCCAGTTCCTGAACACTCAAAGCTTCACGAAACATCCCTGATGAGGTCTTCGAGTCTAATGCAACCTCAGAAGAGGAAGTATGGCAGATGTTCTTTGATGGAGCATCGCGAATGGGCCCTAAAGGCAAGATTATTGCCGGAGTGGGGGTTGTGTTTATCTCCCCACAGAATCATGTCCTGCCCAGAGCATTTTCTCTGACAGAATCGTGCTCCAACAATGTAGCAGAATATAATGCTCTGCTCATTGGTCTTCAGCTCGCTCATGGAATGGGGGTGCGCTACCTTGAAGCCTATGGCGATTCAAAACTAATCATCAATCAGGTTAAAGGCGAGTATGAAGTCCGCCATGAGGACTTGGTGCCTTATTACCATACAGCCATCGAATTGGCCAACCTATTTGAAGGTTTCTACATCGGCATGTGTCCCGATCTCAGAATACCAAGGCGGACGTTCTCGCTGCGTTAGCGACGACGCTAGCCTTGCCAGCCGACATCGAGTATCACCTCACAGTCGCAACTCGACATCTTGTATGCTCCAAGCACATACTAAGAACTCGAGAAGTCTATAATGTCTCCACGGATCTTGAACCAAGAGACTGGCGCTTTCCTCTCATCGACTATACTTTGCACGGTCTGCTTCCAGACGATCCCAAGGAAGCGGCGTTCATCAGACGAAGGTCTCTCCGGTTCTATTACGATCCGACTTTGAAGACACTTTACCGTCGCTCATATGACGGTGTCTCCTCTCTGTTGCCTTTCCAATTCAGAGGCACAGGAAGCGCTCCAAGAAGTGCATGACGGCATTTGCGGAGCTCATCAGCCAGGTCCAAAGCTCAAAGACAGGTTGCACAGACTTGGATACTATTGGCCAACTATGATAGCCGATGCCATCTAATACGCACGAAGGTGTAAAGCATGCCAGATTCATGCGGATTTCATACACCAGCCTTCGGAGCTGCTCCACCCAACTGTTGCTTCATGGCCATTTGAAGCATGGGGAATCAACGTCGTAGGGCCAATCAGCCCCTCTTCGACAAGAGGTCACGGTTCATCCTGGCAATAACCGATTACTTCTCAAAGTGGGCAGAAGCTATACCACTGCTTGAAGTCAAAACCCCTAATGTGGTTAATTTCATCAAGCACCATCATCATCGATTTGGTGTCCCTAGGCGGATCATCCATGACAATGGTCCCCAATTCATAAGTCAGCTAACGGCTTGGCGGAAGCATTCAACAAAACGATCATCAAGCTACTCAAGAAATTCGTCTCCTCGAACAAGCGAGATTGGGACGAAAAGCTTGGTGAATGTCTTTGGGCCTACCGAACCACGGTTCGGACACCGACAGGCAATACGCCTTTTTCCCTGGTATATGGGTGCGAAGCAGTCATCCCGTTGGAAATCCAGATGCCGTCATTGCGAGTCGCTCTAACCACTAAGATCACATTAGAGGACAATGATCGATTGCGTCTTCAAGAGCTCGAAGCCTTAGATGAGAAGCGGCTACAAGCTCAGCAGCATATCGAGCTATATCAAGCTCGAATCTCAAAAGCCTTCAATAAGAAGGTCAAACAGAGAGTCTTCCAGAAAGGAGACCTGGTCTTAGCCGTCAGACGACCGATGATTATGACGCACAAGACCAAAGGCAAATTTCAGCCTAAATGGGAAGGACCGTTTGTGATAGAAACAGTCTATTCAAATGGAGCATACCGCCTCACGACTGCAGAGGGCGACCTACTCATGATGCCGATCAATGGCAAGTTCTTAAAGAAGTATTATCCTTAATCAAGGATCCTTCTCATGGTCAAGTTAACACTACACCTCTGATCAAGACCTTCGTGTGCAAAGTACACACAAAGAGAGCCTTTCTCTTCCTCTAAGTGAGATCATACAGCCATAAACCAGCAGGAACCTGGCCGTGCACGGTTATCCTAAAGGAGAATCAGGGTTATGCAGACATTAACCCGATAACCCAATATCCTTTAACGATTAAGGATAGAGGAAAATGTTGGCCTTTAAGCCCAACATAAGTCCTCGACAACTCATCATGCTGAGGGGAATAGCATGGCTAGCCCAATTCAAACGGTAGTTGGTAAAGGCACATCAACCCGTTGACAGCTGGAGATTTGCTAAAAATCCTAAGGGACCAGTTCCCGCTTGATTCCCTCGTTTCTCCCCGTGAGAGCGAGACCTCCAAAGTCACTTACCAATTCTCATCCATAGAATGGTAAGACCACATACACATTTCGCTGTTACGTTAACACTAAACCTATGACAGCAATCCCCTCGTTTCTCCCCGCGAGGACGAGACCTCAAAATCACTTACCAATTCTCATCCATAGAATGGTAAGACCACAAATACCTTTCGCTGTTACGTTAACATTAAACCTATGACAGTGATTCCCTCGTTCTCCCTGTGAAGACGAGACTTTCTCCCAAATTCCACTACTACAATTTTGAACTTGTTGACATTTACAAAGACAAGTCTCAATTCCGAGCCCTGTTGACATTTACAAAAGACAGGTCTCGATACTCGTTGACATTTACAAAAGACGAGTATCACCAATTTTTGAAGCTTGGTGACGTCTCATCCGGTTATGTCATTGCGACCTCTGAACCAGCAGACAGCTAAGTCTCAATTCCGAGCCCTGTTGACATTTACAAAAGACAGGTCTCGATACTCGTTGACATTTACAAAAGACGAGTATCACCAATTTTTGAAGCTTGGTGGCGTCTCATCCGGTTATGTCATTGCGACCTCTGAACCAGCAGACAGCTAAGTCTCAATTCTGAGCCCTGTTGACATTTACAAAAGACAGGTCTCGAAACTCGTTGACATTTACAAAAGACGAGTATCACCAATTTCTGAAACTTGGTGGCGTCTCATCCGGTTATGTCATTGCGACCTCTGAACCAGCAGACAGCTAAGTCTCAATTTCGAGCCCTGTTGACATTTACAAAAGACAGGTCTCATCTTACGATCCGATGAGGACCGATTTCGGGCTTGGTAACGTCTCAACCAGTTATGTCATCGCGACCTCTGAACTGACAGATAGCCAAGTCTCATTATCCAACCCAACAAGAACTATGTTCTCAAGAAATTGCACTACAATTCGGAATCGCAATTCAAAAAGAAGAACAAGATTGAAGATTCGACAAAAGAAGAAAGAATTTTCATTCATTTCAAGAGGATAAAGTACATGGAGCTACAAGCGCACACTGTACGATCTGAGCCGCTCTCCGAGGGTGTTTAGCCTCGTCTTCCTGTCATCAGCAGCCTGGGCAAGCGCTTGTGACCCCAGCTCAGCATCATTGAAATATTCCGCCTGAGCCAGACGAGCTTCGGCCTCCGCCAAAGTAGCCCTCTGTGACAACCCCTGCCGCGCAAGCTCCTCACTCTGAGCTTTGAGCTCTTCAAGCCGCGCAGTTTCCTCAAGACGCACCGGTATGGCCTTGGATAAGAGGAGATTTGCTTTCCTGATCATTTCCTCAGCCTTCGCAATCTTATCCTCAGCGCCGAGAAGAGCACTAGTGGAGATGTCAATTGCACTTCCAACCTCCGCTTGCCTTGTTTCCAAGGATTTCAAGTCAGAAGAGATAGCCTTAGCAGCCTCTTGAGCGGCAAGCCGGGTCTCGTGCTTTTGAGCAATGAGAAGCGCGAGCCGGTCATCAACTAAAGACTCCGGGTCCAAACGGTGGAGGCGGCGCCATTCCTTCGCATCCTTCTCAAATTCATCCACCAGGAGCTCCAAGGCAGTGGCCTGGTGATACCCCTCAAAGTCCCGAATACTCTCAATATCACGGGAGAGGACCCCTTTAACCTTGAGAATGACATAGTTGAGCCCTTCAGAACCAGGTCGATAGTCCGCCCTAAGCCTTATAAAAGTTATCGACCAGGTCACGATGTAATCATTATCGACCTCAGCCACTTCCGGTAAAGAGGCAACCTCGGAATAGTCCACCAGCCTGGTCGACGCCGTCGCAGAAGAAGCAGCGGGAGCACTGACAGCAGCCGGACAAGCCGAGGGCGATCTCGGCGGAGTCCTCATCGAGACCAGAACGCCAGCCACCGCGGAAGAAGGACTAGCAACCACCTCCTGAGCAGCAGGCTCAACCACCAGGGTTGGAGAAGTAGGGCTTGTGATCACCCTCAGCTCCGTACTCGGCAAAATTGTCGGCACCCCACTCGTTGATACAGTTGGGAGTGAGGACACCTCCGGGACTGCCGCCTCCGCAACTTCTGGCCTTTCGGCTGATTTGGGCCGATAAGAAGGCAGGTCGCCATACAGCGCGTCCAACATAGCAGCATCCGCCGCGGTCGAAGCGCTCATGTCACCCCGTGGCCCTTCGGGGGGATCTTCCGGCTCTCTTAAAGCTGATGCACCTTGAGGTCGAACACCTGTAACAAGACTACGGTTAGTCGGGACACTACATGCAAAAGAAGCCAAGAGGTTAGGACAATACCAAAGGATGATGTTGCCTCGAACATCTCGTCAGCCGCATCAGTCTCCAGGGCTCCATCGGAAAATTTTTGCCAGAATCAGCACGAACAGCCGGCTCGCTTTCGCTTGCCGAGTATCCTGTAGACCACCCAATAGAGCTCGATGCCTCAGAACTTCCTTTAGAAGTCCCAGTGCCCGAGGACCAATGTCGGCTGCATCACCTCCGGACTCCTCCGCGTGAGTAAAGGAACCAACAGCAGTCCCATAAGCGAATAGGGGATCATAATGTTCCCTTGCTCCCCAACCGCCTCAACTCCTGCAAAAGAAGCAAATAATGAGTTATTTGGGATACACCAAAGGCGTATTATATGGATGGGGTTAACCTTACCCAGACCTGGAGCGAATTCACCACTAATCGGTTCAGCAACCGTCGGTTCAGCTGCTAATGGGGCAGCAGGAGGAATCGCTGTAGAGGGATAACCTCTACGACAATCGTAGGAGCTTGGCGGCGGGGCTTCTTCACCAATGATTTCCTACGAGAGCTACCTGCCCGCTTTCTCTTGAAGTGGACGTCAGAATCCTCTTCTTCCACTTCTCCCGCACGTCGTGGGGAAGATGTCCCCCACCACACCAGAGCCAGCCGCATGAGTATCAGCTCCCATCCCCGCCTCGAAGCGAGGACTCCCTGCATCAGAAGCCTCGCTATCATCTACAGCGATGAACTCTTCCAAGCCAGGGACACGAACCCGTTTGCCTTCCTTTCTCTCAGAAGCCTTTCGCTTCAGTCGATGAGAGATTAACTTCACACCTGAGCGGTTGGCATTGAATTCAGGAGGTGTGGAGTTGGAAGCCGCATACCACTGGCAAAAGCACAGGGTCGTCAGAAGGTTGGGATCCTTCAATGGCGTGCGCAGCCACGCCCCAGTGCCGCCCGCAGTAAAGAATCGCCAGGCACGGGCCCCATCGATAAGACTCCCCATGAAGGCTAAATCGAGATTGGGGTTGCCCACATACAGCTGGTCGTACCCAAATTGTCGAGCAAACCGGCTTGGGGTGAAAGGTTCTAAATAGCAGACATCCCCGCTTCTATACAATAAATGTGAGGGTCGGATGCTGACCAGCCACTCAAAAACCCCCCGACTCATGGGAGACCGTCCTGAGTCCGCATCTCGAAATTCCTCGTCGTATCCTGCGCCCTGAATGCGAGGAAAACAGCGAAATAGGTTGTAAGCGTCATGACGACGCACTAACTTGCGGGCCTCGGCCACGTAGGTCTTCAGCCAGGAACATCCTTCGAATCGGCGGAGAAGAGCCATTCGAACACCTTGCGGAGGGTCCTCTCCAGTTTCAATCAAAGAAGGGCAGTGCAAGGCAAACCACGCCATTAAATAAGTGTATGGCAGACCCCCCTAGGATTGGGTCCATCACAAGGCAGGATGGCGCTCTTCCCACGCCTCGTCGCCGGTGGCCTGTAGAAAGCCTCCGTTAATGCGCGAAGGCCTCTTTGAATACAGCACACCATGGCCGGAAGGAGACCCAGACGATGGCCATGGACCAAGCGAACGGCGGGCAGTAAAACATTCGGGTGGACGATGTCACCCGAGGAGGATGGCACTACGCATTTCTTCAACCAGACGGTTAAGAAACCGGCCAACAGTGCCTTCCGAGACATCGACTGACGAGCCTGATGGTGAAAGCTCCGAAGGACATCACCCTTCTTATAGGGACCATCGTCTTCTGTCATGACGATATCCCTTTGGAGGCATATCCATCCGTTCAAAAATGTCGCCATCTGCAACTCCACAATGAGCTGCCTCAGGAGCATTCTTCATATCTGGGAATAGGTAACTCCCCCAGTTCTTCAAGCTCTTCGAGCTACCCTTGCTTCCACCATGGATGCTAGAACAGATGTGCAAATGGCACATTAACTCCCGATAAGTCTCAAATAAAGCAGGCTCCTGCTTCTCCAGAAGAGCCAACTCCGTCTCGCATGGAAAGTACTCTTCATATGGGAGAGACCCGAAAGGCAGGGTAGAGATTTCCCTCATCTCGTGCAAGGTCATGCCCAACTCGCCAATTGGGGTGAAGAAAGTCCCAGAAGCTGGGCAGTATAACTCAAGGATGGCGTAGAAGCACGCCACCTTCACATCAATGCCGTAGCAGGTCGCCCTTACGGCCTCATAGAGGTTCAACCTCTCCAAGTCCTCCTCGAAGTGAGCGAGGACATAGTTGGTCAGGTCCGCCCACCATGTCTTTGGGGGATGAACCCAACCGGGAGTCCTGAAGTCAGTGGCAGGATAGTTCCCGTCAACTGCGCAGAATTGGGTGCCAAAGGTCTGCGCCACAGCTGGATTCTCTCCTACCGGAAGCTCCCGCGACACGTTTCCAGGATATAGGCCTATTATGTTGTGAGGAGGGCCCGCCCTTGAAAAATCAAGAGACTGAGGTTTCAATCTCCCGACGTGGACAGACTCGACACTTCGGCTCACGCCCCATGCCATCTTCCGAGCCTGAGTTACACACTCAAAAGAAGACAAAGGAAAGTGCCGCTTGTTAGACGGAAGATAAAACTTCTCGCCATCCAACTCGAAGATTCACTGTCCCTCGCCTGCCTGCAATTGGCGATCAGGATCGGACGCGGCATCTCCGAACATGAAATTGGGCTTTTGATAAGTCCGACGATCGATGTCTTCGAGAGGAGCGGTGGTTAGAATACTCCTCATGGTGAGCGGATCACCACCATGGATAAGCGTGTCCCGGACGACGGAACTCCGCTCACTAAAAAGAGAAGCCTGGTCATAGAATTGAAGGCTGATACTGCCATCCGCTCGGCTGGTCATCCCAAACAGACTATTCAAGGGACCAGGGGTGTAAGGTACTGCAAGAAAGAAAAGGGAAGAAAACTATGATTAGTTCAACAATCAAGCAGACATGGAGATATAAGATTCACCAAGGCATAGCCTCGCCCCGTGAGCAAGGCCAGTAAGGCGACAGCCTCGACAAAGCTTGATCTCGCAGACAAATCTGCATTTTGCAGAAAACGTCTAAGTACCAACTTCGCTTAAGCAGGAAGTGGTATAGCCCTAAGGGCTGACGTCACCAAGAGGGCACTATGGTCAAGAGCCATCCTTCGTGGCCATGACTGAAGGGACAGACCTGAGTCCTGTTCCTCAAACAGGACGAAGACAGCCCAAGTAATGGCTTCGTACGGAAGCCTAAAGAAGAACTATTCAGTTCTTAATTCCCTGTACAAGGAAGATAGGGAAAATCAGGGAAACGAGTTCCCTAATAAGGACAGATCATATTTGATCGTCCTGATAAGCCAAATACTGGCTTTAAAAGAGAGAGACCGCAGTCTCTAATTAGGAGAGAAAGTCTCTTACCGGCGATTGGTCGCTCGATGACCAGAGGAGGAGGACCCTCTGTTGCAGAAGTCGCCACTTCTTTCCCCGCTCGTCTTTTGGGCGCCATTGAAGAGCTGCAAGAGTTCTCAAAGTTCTCTGAATGAAGAAGGAAGAGGGAGAGGGAAAGTCAAGAAATTTCTCTGAAAAAAGGAGATCTTTTCCTGTTCAGCCCGATCGGGCTTTTATAGGCCAATCAGCGCCTGAAACGAGGCCTCGAAAAGGGCGTACGCCGCCGTTTCGAATTAATTCGAAACGCCACCCGAAGCGCCTTCCCGAAAAGCGCTGCTTCGATCCCACTAAGGGTTAACTTCGCCCTGGCTTAAAATGCGGACTTCGCGCAATCCTTCAGGGACTTCGCCGAAAGGCTTATCTTAGCCCCTTAAAAAGGCGTGTTCGTGGACATACCAGTTTCGCGAAGTTCATTCAAAGAAGCGACTATGCCTTTAACTCCGCATACAGTTTAGCTCCGCTATAGCCAAATTTTCAATGAAAGCAAGCAAAGATCAGATAATCAAGAGATGAACTTTCATTGATTTCAAAGGAAGAGTACATTGATATTACATCAAAGTTGTGTTTCATACAACACGTTCAGTGGTTCGACAGGGTCATTTGCGCAAAAGGCATACAAGCGGTTTTATCTGCTTCTAAGTCAGGTCGACTGGACACGAAAGGCCTTCCTCCTGCACAAGGCCATAACCAGTGGTGCCGCAAGGACACGGCCATTATTCTCCACAAAAATGGCAGATCTTGCTAGGCCATTTTTGTTGAAGCCTGGCAATAAAAACCTATCGCCGCCAACACGATAGATCACGTGTAATGGGAATCGGCAGTGATACCAGTGATCTAACGGGTGTGATGCCCGCTTTCCCGAAGTGGATCGCCCCCAAAGGCCACCAAAGTTGAAAGTCGGCAATGATGCCGACGATCCCACAGGCGACGCCCACTATCTTGAAGCGGATCATCTCCGGTAAAAGCGGCAGCCAGCCTTACCTCAGAATGAATCACCTCGGATAAAAGGCTGCCAACAGCCTCTGGGACACACATCAGCTGCCCCAAGTTGTTCCTCCTGCTTAAAAGTAAAGCTTCAACCGGGGAAGCATAAGGCAACTTTTCGGTCTCTTTCATCAAGACACAAGATCGGCGAACATAGCTCACTGCAATGCAAATTGGAGCAAGTTAGCAGTTAAACAAAAAAGATACTGCAAAAGCGCTAAAGCCGAATTCTTTGGGGCGAAGCAATCCGATTTCGATTGGAGCAGAGGATAAGCCTCGCTCGCACAGCAGTGATGGGCTAGCTCAGCAAACGTCAAGTCCTAACCTCGCCTATATGGCTAAGCCAGACTGATCCTATGGGACACAGTCTTAGCCTCACCTATATGGCAAGACTGGCTCAACCTTGAAGATACCAGGTCCCAAGTCCTACCTGCGCAGCGGACTTAACATGCAGTGATCTTTCTCTGACCAAGTCAAGATGATAGCTTCACTGGGAAGCTATGCCAAAATCCTTCTCTGTAGATCGTTAAATAGAGAACAAGGGAAGATAATCCCTGAAGCAACTGCTAAAAATGAATCAAGGGAGATGAATTTCCTAAAATTGGTGAAGTCGTTGAACGATCAAGACTTACCGGTCCTTGGCCGGGTAATAACCAGAGTGGGTATTCCCACTAATTCAGAGATCTGAGTATCTCTTTCTAAACCAAGAGAAGAGAAGAGAGGCAAAGCACTTCTCTTCAGAGGACCCCAAGTGCCCTATTTATAGGCCCCATGGCCTGAGCGCTCCTGCCTCAAGCGTGGAAGCACGAGCGCATTTAAGGCATTTACTGCGCCTTGAGAACAGGGACGGCTTCCTTGGAACCGTGCAAAGGGAGAAACATCTCCCTCATAAAGGCACTTATTGCGCCTTGAAGAAAGGGAATATCTTCCCTTGAAAACGTGCAAATCGGAGAATATCTCCCTCGATCAGCACGAAGAAAGGAGTAATCCTCCTCGTAACTGGCCCACGGCAGTTGGCCTCGGGAAAGCGACAGATGTTCCAGAGCGAACTTATCTAGCTGCGAAGCTACCCAGACGCGAGTCTACATGATTCCTCGGCGAATCTACATCCCAAAGTAGGATTTAAAGCGAAGCTGAACTCAACCATCATGGAGACGTTCATACTCCACACACCACCGATCAAAGCAGTTCAAAGTGTTTCAAAGTCTGAGCCATTGCAGACTCTTGAAAACTTTGAAGGGGGTCTTGTTGACACTTAAAAAAGACAAGATTCTTATTAGTCCGAACAATGTCCAAACTTGTTGACATTTATAAAAGACAAGTGACAGACGAGCTGAAGACCAGTTTTCCCCATCTCCGAGGGACAAGGAAGCAACTTGGACTCCACTGATCCAGCAAGCAGACAGTGAACCCGGATTGTTTCTAAACAGACCTCAGCAGGTCTAAGATGCTGGCACTTAGCATCGCATGAGCCCAAAGGGATAGCCTCGCTTGAGAGGCTAATATCACCCAACTTCGCCTTGAAGTCATCCAAAGCCTCGCCAAGAAGCCAACTCGCAAACTTCGCCACAGAGGACTTCCAGCTCCGCCAAAGGGTTTCTTTCGGACTTCGCCAGAAACCGTCTCCAGCTCCGCTACGAGCTCAAAGCGGGCAGCGCCGCTATTGGTCTGCTATGGTCAACCTTTGACCAATCAAATCTCCGAATGAGACCGGATCCAATCAGATTAAATCCAATCAAGATCAAATCAGAGATCAAATTTGGCAGTTGATTGCCACAATCTCTTGACTCTTCTAAAACGAGTAAGAAGATCAGGGGAAATCCTCCAACGATATGGAAAGGATCAAAACAGATCGAGAAGGTCCACCGACCTGTCAATTCTAGCTTCGCAGAAGCTGATCCTAGCCTCGCAGCAAGGCTACTTTCCAGATTTAAACAGATTTGATTCAATCTGTTTCCATATCTTCAAGGGACGATTATACCCTTACTTTCCCTATAAATAGCCCACCAGGGGTACAAGGAGAGGGGGATCGATCGAAGAAAAAGAGGACTCCACAAGCAGAGGCTTCTTCACAAAGCACCGTGCGCTCTCGAATTCAGAGACCTTTTAGAGAATTGCTTTCTCTAACCAGGGTGTTGATACCCTAACATCGTCCTTCTTCTCAAGGAATCTCCCGAACCAGGCGAGAAGGAATTCCTTATTGAAGGCGATTTTGAGAAGCAGCAAGAGGGTTTTACCAACCTTCTGTTCTCTGATTCCCCGAACCAGGCGAGAAGGGAATCTCATCGCTCGCATCGTCAAAGGAACAAAGTGGTCGCGTGCTGACCAGACTCCTATCGGCACACTTCTCCAGAATCTCTGAGGAGATCTACTTGTAATCTTTTTAAGAATACTTGTAATTTAGCTCCTCAAACTCTTTATTGTAAGTTTTCCCCTTTGCAAACATAATGGAAAACAATGATATATCTACATCAGTTTCACAAGTTCAATATACATTATAGTTGTAAACAATCATCTCACATACACATATATAAATATATCAAATTGTAAACTAAGTTATAATATTATTGGTTATAATCATCACTACTTGATTAAGGTAATGTAGTTAATCTAACAATCAATTTATGTTTTAAGACTCTTAATTACGGTTTTTGATTCCTCGTTGAATGTTACTAGTCATACTAGTTAAATTTTTTATCTCATTTCACATGAGTTCCATAAATCGGAGATATGTTACTCACCGATTCTGACAATCACCGAAGTTCGATCAATCGTTCAATTCTTCGAACAAACCCCTATTTAAGAATACACATACTCAAATCAAGATCTATTTTATAATTATTTTTAATTGAATTTTCAGTTAATTTATGACTAAAATCACCTACTTAAGGATTTGAGTCAAAATGCTTTCCCCTTCGGCAACGATCACCTTTTGTTACGTGAGTCGCGTCCACACATCAGAGTGTCTTGTGCTTGGTATATATACGTAGCGCTCGTCTTCAGAATCTAATGGTTCGAGAATCATGCGAATCGAAATCTGAATGATTGAGAAATCACCTAAAAATCACACCATGTCATCCACACACCTATGCGCACGCACCCACTCGCGTGCCTTGCGCTCTCACCAGCCTAGCCTCCCTGTCGTCGACCACCAAGAGAGGGAGAGGAGGACAGTGAGGAGAAGGTAATGAGAGAGATAGGGAGAGTGGTAGAGAGTGAGAGAGCTTGAGAGAGAAATGAAATGAAAATGGGAATTTCATCCTATTTCCTCCTATATATTTTTATTCAAATTTTCTTATCATGCTACCGATTTTCACAATTCCCATCCTCTTCATCTCATTACCTCATGGTTCATGTACACCCTCACCATTTCACTAATTTGAATTTATTTTTAAATTAGGTATATGTGTTAATACATGTACACCAACATATGTATACATATATATACACCTACATATTCATATCCATACATATATGTATATAGAATAACTATTTTTTCAAATTTCTCTTTAAATTTCATCCATACTTGTAATTAAATTATTATCACACGGATTAAACTTCAAATTATCATAAATCTTTTCAGAAATCAGAATTTTGAGTGTAAATCCAAAATTTAAATAGTCTGGGCGTTACATAGCCCTTGGTGAAGGTGATCATCTCAGATCATTAAATTCAACAGTATATCGTTAACATACAGTGTCATCATGAGAAATTTGTCATTAACTCGCTTAAGATAGACGCAATGATCCTCCTCAACCATCATGAACCCAGAATGCAGTATGGCTCGATGAAATCGAATATACCATTGTTTAAAGGATTGTTTGAGCTAGTAAACGTTGCGCTTTTGATCTTAGTTATGAAGCCCTCTCAGTGATCCATAAAAATCACCTCGTCTAGTTTTCAGTGAAGAAAAGTTGTCATAACATCCATTTGAACAAGTTTCAAATCCATATGAGCAACAAATGCCAGAATCATGCAAACTAAGACAAACCTCACCATTGGGAAAATGTTTTCTCGTAGTCTACCCCTTCTTGCTAGGTGTATCCTTTCGCCATGAAACATACCTTATACCTCTCGATTCCCTTTGCCTTCCGCTCGATCTTGAGAAATCGTTTGGTCCTAATAGCCTACATCCAACGGGTAATCAACCAAGTCCCAAACTTAGTTTGTCCGCATAGACTCCATCTCATCTTTAATGACGTCTATCCATTCCCTTGTATTATGGCAAGAGAGAACTTCATGAATGGATCTCGGTTCCGCAGTGTCGTGTCGTGTCGTGCCACCATGCACACTTCCCCTTAATCTCAAACCAACGATGAAAGAGAGTTTGTGTGTGACTCCATAGCAGTGTTAGAGATTTCTGTGACGGTGACACTATATCATCCACAGGTGTGCTTCTCCCACTGTTCCAAGAAGACATTGTCCTCTAGCTCGCCTGGAAAACTTGGTGCTCTTTCATCTAGCTCGTTCAGTACAAAAATCCTTAATCTCTAATCTACGCTCTGATATGATATTTTGTTGCGGTGTATAAGTAGCAGTTAATTTTTGAATGATCCCTTTCTACTGACACAATTCATCAAACTAATTAGACGGATATTCACAATCACAATTAGTCAAGAGCATTTTCACGCCCCTACAGAGTTTGTACTCTACCTCAGCCAAGTAATAATGATAAAACATCTCAGTGTTTCAGATTTGTGGGAGATGAGATAAACATAAGTGTATCACAAAAAAAATCACCGATAAATGTAATGTAATAGAATAATCCGTTCAAAACCTTCACATTAAAGGGTCCAAAGATGTCAAAATGGACAAAATCAAGTGACATTGATGAGTGTTTCGCTTTGTCAAATGATTTTCTTGTTGACTTGCCTACAAGACAATTCTCGTAAGTGGTCAAGGTGACTTTAGGGAGTGGACCTAGTAGCCTGCCGCCTCGAGCCAACTGAATCATCATCTTAGCCCAATATGTCCTAGCCTAGTATGCCAAATAACAAAATCATTCTCAACATCCATAGAATTAATAGAATAAGAATATCTTTTATGTGCAAAACCACTAGAGGGAATCGAATCTACACAACATAAACCACGATGACAAAAGCCAACCAAACGTCTGTCAAAACCAAATGTAATAAAAAACTTTATCTTCATGAAAAGTTGTTGGTAAGCCTAAAATTAAAAGCTTCGAAAGGGAGAGTAGGATGCGCCAAATCTTCGAGAAGTGAAGGACATAGTGGAGGGCCAAGGTGGACCCGCCTCCAAAATCCAACTTGAAGGCACTAATAACAATAACTACCACACTAGAATCATTTCCCATGAATAGGCCACCTACTCCCTTCAAGGCCGCACTGGTGAGCTTGTCTCTATGCATCTAATCTCTTGTTTGGTAAGGAAAAATTAGTGATTGAGAAGTAAATTTTTATTTGATGTGAAGAAAGTTACAGCGGATCAATAATCAATTGATCCTCTTACAAGAGAGGAAAGATATTCAAACTCGAATCTCTCCTTTGTTTAGTGCCGGGTTCTAGATGTGGCGATGGAAAGTGAATCTTATTTTCTGTTGACGGCGGTGAACGTCAGGACCTTTTGAGTGTTGACATTCTAAAAAAGATAAGATTCCTGACTGGCCTGAACAATGTCTAAACTTGTGACATTATAAAAGGCAAGTGACAGACAAGCTGACGACCAGTTCTGTACCCATCTCCGAGGGACAAATCAGCAACTTGGACTCTACTGATCCAGTGAAGCAGACAGTGAGCCCAGATTGTCTTTGAAGAGACCTAAGCATATCTAAGATGCTAAGTTAGCTCAACACTTAGCATCACATGAGCCCAAGGGGATAACCTCGCCTGAGAGGCTAAGTTTGTTTAACTTCGCCTTGAAGCTGTTCAAAGCTCTATCGGAGAGCTAACTTATAGTTTCGCCTGAAGTGCTCAGTTAACTCCGCAGAGAGTTAGCTTCGCTTGAAGCCATACACGCAACCGCACAGAAGGATGGTAGCTTCGCTATATATGTTATCCAGCTCTGCTGAAGAGTTTTCTTCTGACTTCGCCAGGTGCTCCTTCCAGCTCCGCTGCGAGCTCAACGCGGCAGCTCCGCTGCGGGTCTTTTATGGTCACCTTTGACTAATTAAATCTCCAGATGAGATCAAATCTATTCAAGATCAAAATCAAATCCAATCGAGATCAAATCTGAGATCAAATTTGGCAGTTATTTACCATAATCTCTTGACTCTCCTAAAACAAGTAAGAAGATCAAGGAGATCTTTCAATTATTTGGAAAGAATCAAAATAGATCAGGAGATCGACGCTACCTGCTATTCCTAACTTCACATAAGCTGATTCTAGCCTCGCAGTAAGGCTTTTCCAGATTTAAACAGATTGACTCAATCTGTTTTCAGATTTTCAAGGGACAATTATACCCTGCTCTCCTTATAAATAGCCCACCAGAGGCACAAGAAGAGACACGCATAGACACACACGCGCACAGGCAAAAGAGACGCACAGAGAGAGACGGCTAAACAGAGACGGCTAAACAGAGATCTATTCTCTTGCTTCCAAGAATTCAGAGAACTGCTTCTCTAATCAGGGTGCTGATACCCTAAGATCTTCCTCCCTCTCAAGGAATCTCCAGAACCAGGCGAGAAGGAATTCTCAAGTGGAGACAGTTTTGAGAAGTAACAAGAGGGTTCTACCAACCTTCTGTTCTCCGATTCCCCGAACCGGGCGAGAAGGGAATCCCATCGATCGCATCGTCAAAGGACAAAGTGGTCGCGCGCTGACCAGACGCCTATCGGCACACTTCTCCAGAATCTCAGAGGAGATCTACTTGTAATCTTTTTAGAATACTTGTAATTTAGCTCCTCGACCCTTTTTTTGAAAGTTTTCCCCTTTGCAAAATCAATGGAAGATAAGATGGCGACTCCGCTGGGGAAGGATTTCTCCACTGCTGAGAATCAAGTGTCGCAATGCGACGAACAGACCTTCAGGTCTACTTCTGAATTCAAGGAAGTCGATATGGCCAGAGCCTCTCTGGCTAAATCTTCAAAGCAAGTCTCTGTGGAAACAAATAAGGCTCCCTGCGAGCCTACCATGGTCCTCTGGCGCAACAAGGAAGCAGGCCCACAATGCAAAAGTCAGAAATTTGAACCTGTTACCTTCGAAAACCTAGTCTTTCACTTCGACCAAGGAAAATTCAAAGAACTCCTCTCTGGGGGTGGTTCAATGCTCCGTGCACGAAAGCATAGAAAGGTCTCCATTGCCAATGTTTCGGAGCAGAAACTGAAAGCAGAATCATTCCAACACCTCTCAGCCTCGCGTGTGGCTAGTCAGATTCCCTGCGAACCTAAGTCTCCTCTTTCAAAGCAGATGTGGAGGCCAATGCAGAAGGAATTGTATGAAGCTTCAGGCGTAGCTACGCCACAAGTTCGTCCCTCTCGTAAAGAAAAGGCAAGATGCCTGCCTGCTTCAACGAGACTATCAGCCGCGAAGTTACAACGGCGATGATGCCTTCGCCTAATTCAGGAGCAGTAACTCCTCGCGCCAGCCTCGTTCTTATGAGCGAAGCTATCGATGGTGTGCCTAGCACAGTACCACAGGGTACGCATGGAGTTTGCAGCCGTGAAGTTGGAACCAAAGCACCACAGTGTGCTAAACTCGCTCTTTACAGCGAAGCTAAGGGATTGCCCCTAAGTGTTGATAGCGGTGCTTATGCAGCTTCAGCGCCCAAGGGTATTTCCAAAGCTTTTAGCCGCAAATTTAGAGCCAAAGCACCATCTAGGGCTAATCACCTTCGCAGCAACATAGCGGATAAAGCACCACAGCGTGCTTCGCTCCCCAGTTCATCAAGAGCTAAGCTCGCCCTTCATAGTGGAGCTAAGGGATTGTCCCTAAGTGTTGACAGCGGTGCTTATGCAGCTTCAGCACCCAAGGACATTCCCAAGATTCTTAACCGCGAAGCTAGAGCTAAAGCACTATTCAGTGCTAACTACCTCTGCAGTAAGGAAAAGAGCAGGGCATCACTCTATCCGTGATCCAACAGAGCCTCTGTGCTAAATCCTTTAGGCCCAACTGGGTCTGACTTGCGGGAATTCTTGACAAGCAAACGGAAGTCAGAATCTTTTCAAACTTCTCCCTCTTGTTGTCAACAAGTGGGATGTCAGTCGGTGACACTCCACTCGGTCCATTGCCGGCTAGGATCAATCCTCGCCACTCTTCCAGGCCGACGATCAGTTTTGATCGACTGTCGGTGCAAGCTCCGGTGAAACATCGCAAAAGGAGCATATCACGGGATCTGCCCTCTGCATCCGTTAACATGATCGGAAGAGGACGAGAGCTGAGCAGGGGCCGACGAGCGTCCCATGCCACTCCCTTCAGTTCTCCAGATCCGAATTATAGCCTAGGCCTCGGCGAAGTCTTGGTACATGAAGAAGGTGTCTTCCGGAACACCAGATCTAGGGTTGCAATACCCTACAGTTATGCACAGCCATCTTTCTCAACTGCAATAACCTCACCAGAACCAATGAAAGGATTAGTCCAATGGTCTGATGAAGAGGACGAAGACTGCGGGCATGCCTCTTCGGCAACATTTAGCTTGGTGCGAACGAATAGAGTATCAGTGAATATGGCTGATAACGGTAATGATGACCTTCGTCGACGGTTGGAAGCTCAGGAGCAAACTTCCAAGACCCAGCAAGAAGTTTTGGACAACATTCAACAGGTGCTCGCTCAACTCCTCAATAACCGGAATAATAATGATACCGGGAGTAACCATGATGAGGAAGAACATCTTAACAATGAACAGCCAAGGACGGAGAAGTCAAAGGGAGATGATGGTATTCCAAACTACAAAAGCCAAGTCAAGATTAGCAACCCTACATAAATAATCATTATTTAGGGTACTCTTCAAAGTATGGATGGCTTTTGAGTTAGCCTCAAGATACTTGCTATTATTAACATATGAATCTTTAATGGTAGCAAGATAAACATGAATGCCTAGGCCTTTGAGGTACATAGACATCTTAACTTTTCAAGTTTGGATGTTAAGAATGTCAAAAGTGGGAGGTGACATGAAATCCAAATTGTAATCCATGTGTGTGTACAAATATTGTGATTAGCTATAAAATGAGGATCTTTAACTCAAGGTTGTTAGACGCAAATCAAGAGCACTTGGCTCTGATACCAAATTGAAATCACCTAGAAGGGGGTGAATAGGTGACTAGCTAACCTAATGGTCAATTAATGCGGAAATAAAATTATTTATGCAAACTAAAACTTCTTAGGCTAAACACACCAAGTATAACCTAAGAGTGTAGCCAGATTCCCCGTGAAGGGCTCTGGACTAACTCCTCAAGATTCCTCCAGATAAGAGTTGAGGTGCCGCTTTGACTCTCTTGGTTGAATACAAGTGTTAGCAAACAATCTCAAGCATATAGCAATTAAGCACAATGTATATCAAGCATATAAAGATAAAGACAATATAAGCATGCAAGATATAAAGATAAGTAAGAGATAAAGAGAGCAATCGCAAACACGGGAGAATTATTTTGAGGTTGGAGTACACTTGCTCTACGTCCCCGCCTTCAACACTATGAAGGATTTCTACTATAATCGATCCACCGGATCACTCAGTGCTGCAACACCTACAAGGAGTTCACAGTAGAACTCCTTTGGACTCTCTAGTCCCTTCACTCGCCGCACCTCTAAAAAAAAGCTCTTACTAGAACTCGAAACAATCGCGAACACACAAGTCCGCCTCCTCAAAGCAAAGATGAGAACTTTGGTGATCTAAACACTTTGATCACCTCAAATCCTCTCACAACAAAGATCCCTATCGGATATGTATATCAATGGATAGCTCAAGTGATTGTGAGAAAAATAAGGATTGAAGTTGTGGTGAAAAACTCAAGAATCACTTTTGAAAACACTCTTGATAAACTTCCTTTTGAATTGGAAATATTTGCTCTCAAACTAGTGGAGAAAACCTCTGAAATAGATGGGAAAAACTAGGTTTAAAACTCTCCAAAAATTTTATCTAAAACAGTCCAAGAAACCCTCATTTTATAGGCCAAGAAAAAAACTAGCCGTTGGGGTCCAATCAGCAGTCCAGACTGCTAGCGGTCGACCGCCCGGTCGACCGGCCAACGGTCAGATTTTTGACCGTTGAGCCAGCGGTCGACCGGCCTGGTCGACTGTGGCCAGATACAGAGAGCAGAGCTCTCTGCCGGTCGACTGCCCGGTCGACCGGGGCCATTTCCAGAGAGCAGCACTCTCTGGCGGTCGACCGGGTCGGTCGACCGGCCCTCCAGCCAAACAAGGCGTGCATGCTTGTGTACGTCGGTCGACCGACTAACCGACTCCTTACTTGGTCGACCGTGCGGTCGACCGTAGAAGCCAGAACAGAACATTTTAGGGATTGAAAACTTGATATTTTTCCTTTAATAAAATCTCATAAAATCTCTAAAAATTTACAAAAATAAGTTCAGTATAATACTTTGATAAACAAACATGTTTGAGTAAAATCAAAACATGTTACAAATATTTTAAACTATTTTTGTAACTTAGAAATTATGGCTTAAAACAAAATCTGTATTTTTCCAATAGATTTTTTCAAAACTTCTCCAAATACAAAAACAAGTTATTTTAAACACTTTTAAAGCATAGAGTGTATGGATATGATCCACTATACATACATGATGAAATATCTATGTTTTGACAATTAGCACTAAAAATGGTTTTGGTTAAAAACATGTGTACTTTGAATACCAAAAACCAAAACGGCATTTTTTCAAAATGAAATTTCTATTCCAAAGTGAAAACTCTTTTATGAAAACACAAATAAATCTTGTGTGTGAGTGTATATGGTATACTTGAGCAATCACCAACTATTCTATCATTTACATTTTATCTAAAACAAAATCTTAATAAATAAACCTAGACACAAATCTTCTCTTGAAGGGCTTACTTGAAGTCTTCTTCTCCTTCTTGACTTGGTCCAAACCATGATCCAATGAGCTAGACTCCTCTTGAGTACTTGATGTGGTCTTGATGCATAAGCTCTTGAATCAACACGTGTTATCTTCAAAACTTGACTTTAAATCCTTTGTTGAAGCTAAACACCTACTAAGATCTTGATCATATATCTGAGACTAATTAAACACAAGATCATTAGTACTATAAGTACATGAGTTAATCATCATCAAAATTAGAGTGATGGGCCTTTGGGCCAACACCTTTGTCACGACTGCATGCTTTAATCACCAGTTTGACCATTATAGGAAGGACCCACAATATTTCATGAAGAAACACCTTCGTATAATGGCTGTAATGATTGGGGACCTAAGGGCAGGGGCACACCATGAATGACGAATAAGATATCCAGAGCATCTTAACCTCTCTGTAGGATACTTTTAGTTGGAATCTTTTTAAGCAGAATATGACACACGAGGAAACTATCAAGATAATTGCTCAAATCAGGCCTTATATTGAGCTTGTAGATGAAAGGCAAAATGCGAATAAGTCCAAAGATTCTAAGAAGGTGGTGCTCCACGTCGAAAGCATACTTCCTCCCACCTCTGATTGTGCTCAAACCTATAGCTAAAAAGAAAGTCCCATCAAGGACGAATCTACATGAGAAGCCTATGAAGAAACTGATGAAGAATAAGCACGCTAGGAAGAAAGATAAAGCTAAGATGGCTTGTCATGAATGCGAAGCTTTGGTTCACTTTGCGCGAGAGTGTTCGCATGCAAAGAGACATGTATTCACTCCACATTCGTATTACGCATATGTTAGCAATCAAAGCTTTTATGTTTTCACTGATTGTCCTTATTTGGTGGGTGGTAGACTCAGGGTAATCGGACCATGTAGCATGGGATAGAAACATATGCGTGGAGTATCAGCATGTTCCTCAAGGGAGTTGGTGGCTATTCATGGGAAATGATTCTAGTGTGAAGGTCATCAACATCATATCATTGTCTTCAAGCTGGAATTTGGAGGCGGGTCCTCCTTGCTCCTTTATAATGTCCTTCACATCTAGAAGTTTCGACGCAACCTCCTCTCCATTTGGAAGCTTTTAATCTAAACTTGGGCGTAGATTTTCGTCAAAACAATGTTTTTATTACATTTGATTTTAACCAACGTTTGATTGGCTTTTGTCATAGTGATTTATTTTGTGTAGACTTGACTCCCCTAGTGATTTTGTGAATAAAAGATATTCTTGGTCTACTAATTATGTAGATGTTGAGAATAATTCCATTAATTGGCATTAGGACTAGGATATGTTGGGGCTGAGAGAATGATGTGGTTGGCTCCAGGCATACTTCATGATCCTGTGCTAAAGTCGCCTTGCTTACCTGCGAGAATTGCCTTGCAAGCAAGTTAACAAGAAAACTGTTTGGCAAAGCCAAACACGCATCAGTGTATGTCACATCTCACTTCCCACTAAAGTAAGATAAGTAGGTGACTTGGGCCGGCGACGCTCAAAGAAGCATGCTAAGCCTCTAACCTGCAAATTATGCCATTTTTATATATGTTGCATATAGATATTAGGTCCAAATTGAGTACACATACATAAAACAAAACTAATCAAAAGATTTATTCAACTAAAAAGGTTCGAAACCAAATAACTAGTGTAAATCCAAATACTGAAAAATGAGTCTGAACTCTCTTATTCATACATAAATAAATAAAAATAATTAACTAAAAGCAGTCTCCAAGTCTTCTACTGAGCTCCAACTGGCTCCTCGAAGTACTCATTGTGCTCAGTCGATATCTCCACGTATTCTCCGCTATCTAAGGTAAGCAAACCCCAGGGAGTCAGAATCTCCCGACAAGTACAAATAAAAGAAAGAAAATATGCAATACATGTAGAGCACGTAGATGTATGTGAATAAGAAAAAGACATGCAATATGTAGTTACATGATAATTATTTTCATTACATAACCATGTATTTATAACATGAATTTATTACTGAAACTAGTCATATAATGTTCAAGTCATAATGATAAACATGCATTCACAAAGCAAAAGTATAGTCATAGCATGGAGTAAGTCAAGTATAACAAGTATAGCTAAACAATCAATTAGTAGTAATCAAAACAAAAAATACAAAGCTACAAGATTAATTATGAGGATGTCCTCAGGGGGTTACTAATTAGGTAAGACTAACCCCAATTGCCACGTGCAGTAGAACGTACCACATCCTACACCTACTACGCATGTCAATTGGGTCCTAAGACGGAGAAATGACTGCGTCCCATACCACAGCCTATTCCGACATATCAATCAATGCCAGGAGTAATATAATATAGTAGTATATAATTAGAATGAGCTCATAAATAATCCATGTCACAAAATGACGTACACCATGTAGAATAAACATCACAATACCTTGTACATAGGTAGCAGTACTCAAGGTACACTTTTCTCAGTTTTCACCATCAATTCCCCCCATATTAGCCTTGTGTCTTGTAGTTTTGCAAACAATTTTATTATAGAACATGAATATCCTTGCATGAACCAAATAGTAAGAACAAGCATGCCACCATGTTCTTATCAATCCCATATAATTACCATATACCACTTTCTCAAGTAATTCCAAGTACATGCTTCAAGTAAGTGTTTATCCATGTCATTTAAACTTTCGTGTCATATTCATGTTCATATCCAAGATGTACATATTGTGACACGTATCATGGTCTCCTTCTACGTGAACAAGATCACTCGTGTCGGTTATTTGTCATCATGTAGCAATTTATTCAAGCATGACTCATATAATTAGTTAATGCAACTTATAAAAAATAATTTTCTATAAATAATCAATGATGTATAAATCAATAGTAATACAGAAAATATTAAGGGCCTTTCTGCAAAACTTCAAGCAAGAGAAAATAGAAACTACATTTTAAAATAGTAAACTGGACTGAAACAATTTTCAGAAAACATGTAGGGCTAAACAGAAATATTCCAAATTGAAAACTGATTTTAGAAACTACAAGGACTGAAATGTAATTTATTCAGGACTGCAGAACTATTTTAGAATAAGAAAGAATTGAACAGTAAATATTTCATATCAACAAGTAGAATAAATTATATTAATTCTACAAATTGATATGGTAGTATGCATGCAATTATCAATGTTGTAGTAATCATGATAAGAAGAATAACATTAGAATTTACTATTAAATTTATTTAATTACTTGCGAGAAGGATCATGGAAGAGGATCCTATACATGATTTCGACTGAATTCAAAAAAGAAAGGGACACTAGGTACTTGCCTTCTTGATGATTGAGATCCAACGCATGATGTGGTGATGTCCTCCTTCTCCCTCCTAGAGTAGATAGATCTCTAAGTTGTAACTGATGTGTAGCTCTGGTCTCCCCAAATCCAGCGCCTCAAAAATCGTTCGAATCAGGCTTCAGACGACCGAGAAATGACCTAAAATCCAACTCTTATGCTTAACGGGTCTGGACTGTTGTTGGATCCACTTATGCTACAAAAATCGGGTCGGGTCCATTGTGTTGTCTGTGTTGAAACTCAAACCCAACTCAAATTGTTAGATGAATTGCATACGGGTTGGGTGTGGGTTGTGGTGTAGATCCAACTGGGAAAGAAAGAAAAGAAGAAGTGAAGGGCAGGGGAGAGGGCGCCGGCCTAAGGCGTGACCGGCTTGGGGGGCGGCGGCGGCGCCGACAGTCCTGGCCGGAGCGGAAAGGGGAGAGAAAAAGAGAGAGGAGACTGTAATATCCCTAGTTTGTAAACTATAAAATAATATTTGATTATTATTATTACAATTTTTATTAAAAATCTTATTTAAATAAATAAGTAGAAAAAATATCTCTCCCCAAAATATTTATCAAAACTGACCTATTTCATGCTTCTTCTGCAAGAAAGTATGTCACCTAAAGCAGGATTGCATAAAGCATCATATATGGCTAATTAAGAAGGGCATATCTCATATTTATGTTTGTTTTAAAATTAATTTAGCTTTAGTATCACCTCATACATGATGGATAGATAATTCACATAAGCGATTCAATACCGAAACTTCTAAATCCAAATGAGACCCAGTTCAGCTGAGCGATATGTATACATAGGGATGAAAATAAAATTGTAGTTGAAGCTATTGAAATTTGTAGGCTTATATTAGATTCTAATTATATTTCAGATTTGAATGAGACTTTATATGTACAGTCTTTTAGGCAAAATCTTATTTCTATTTCATTATTGACAGATCTGAATTTTTTTACTGTCACTTTTGGTAATGAAATGGTTAGTCTATTATCTAAATTTAAAATTGTTGATACTGAAAGCTTAATTGATGGCTTATATAAATTGAATCTTCATGCTTCATATTTTGAATTTTTGGATGTGAATAATCTGGGTGCTGAGCGAACATCAATTAAAGAAAATTCCTACAGTCTATGGCATAGGCATTTAGGACATATCTCGAAAGAGAAAATTCAAAAGTTTGTGTCTAGTGGAGTTATAGGTCCTTTAAATTACTCTGACCTAGGATTATGAACAAATTGTATAAAGGGCAAACAAACAAATATTAGAAAGTTTGGTGCTGGATGGAGTTCAAGAGTCTTAGATTTGGTTTATACAAACATTTATGGCACATTTCTCATAGATTCTTAGAATAATCACAGATACTTCATCACTTTTACAGACAATCTCTCTCGTTGTGGGTACCTATCTTGATCCATGAGAAATCCCAATCAGTAGACATGTTTAAAATCTATAAAGCTGAAGTTGAAATCAAATAAATAGAAAGATTAAAGCCGTTAGATTTGACCGTGATGGAGAATGCTATGGCAGATACGACGGATCAGATAGATGTTCTTGATCTTTTGCAAATTTGCTGAAAGATGTCATATTGTAGCCCAGTACACCATGCCAGAGACACTTCGTCAAAATGGTGTTACTGAGAGACGAAATGCACGCAAAAAAACATGGTTAGGAGTATGATAACTCACACTATTCTACCAGATTCATTATAGAGTAAAGCCTTAAAGATGAATGTCTACTTCATTAATAGAATACCTATCAAAACAGTAACTAAAATCCCATATAAGTTATGGACTGTGAAATTTTCTAGTATTAGACATCTACATGTTTGGGGCTGTCCAGTGGAAGCTCGATCATAGATACTATATGAGAAAAAGTTAGACTCAAAGACATTTAGCTGTTTATTCGTTGAGTATTTTAAGAGGTATAGAGACTTTAGATTTTACTATCCCTCCATAAGAACATAAAGACGGATAATGCTAAATTTTTTTTAGGACGTTCAGAACAGTGAGAGTCAACTACATAAGGATTTCATATTCAAGAAAAAACATATTGTTATACTCATGACAACTGTTCCAAATGATGAAGTAGTTGTTCCACTTCAGAATGAAAATATAGTTGTACCCTTATAAGGTACAAATACAGGTTATCCTGAAGTAGATCCTGCTGATGAGGTAGAACCTAAAAATTCTCAACCACAAGTGCCTAGGACATCAACCTGGCAGAGGAGATCAACCATTACAAATGACTATATAGTTTATCTCCAAGAACATGATTTTGACATAGGGCTAAAGGATGGCCCCACATTCTTGAATGAGGTCAAACTCAGTATTCACTTCACTAAGTGGTCAAAACCATGAAAGATGAGTTAAAATCCATAAAGGACAATAATGTTTGAGATTTAATAGAGTTGCTTAAAGGAAAGAAACTGATTGGCTGTAAATAGATGTTCAAAATCAAGCGGGATTCAAAAGGCAATGTCGAAAGGTATAAAGCACGTCCTGTTGCAAAAGATTCACTCAAACAGAGGGCATTGACCATAAAGAGACTTTCTCCCCGTTTTTCATGAAACATTCTTTTAGAATTATCATGGCACTTATGGCTCACTTTGATCGGAGTTACACCAAATAGATGTTAAAGACTGTCTTTCTTAATGGAGACGTTGAAGATGAATTTATATGGTGAACCAAACAATTTTAAAGTCAAAAGTTTACAACATCTTGTTTGCAGATTAAAGAAATTTATTTATGGTCTAAAGCAAGCATCCCGTCAATGGTATTTGAAATATAATCAAGTAATATCCGATTTTAGTTTTAAGGAGAATGTAGATGATCAATGCATTTATTATAAATTCAAAGAAAGCAGACTTATATTTCTTGTGCTATGTGTGAATGATATTTTACTAGTAAATAATGATATGATTTTTTTACTTAAGACCAAGAGTTTTCTCTCAAAGAATTTTGAGATGAAAGATCTTGAAAACGTTTCTTTTATAATAGGCATCCAGATCCAACGCGACTGAACACGTGGAATATTAGGTTTATCACAAAAGACTTATATCGATAAGGTGATAGATAGATGTGGCATGGAGAATTATTCTAGGGGAGATAAGTTGACTCTACTCTAATGTCCCAAGAATGACCTACATAAAGAGCAAATGGAAGATATTCTATATGCATCGTAGGTTGAAAGTCTGATGTATGCTCAAGTTTGTACTCGTGCAGACAAAACATATATCATTGAGAAACTTGACAGATACTTGATCAATCCTAGGATTGATCCTGAAAAACTACCAAGAAGATAATGCGAAATTTACAGAAGACTACATAAGATCTGATTAGTTGTAACTGATTGGATACACTGATTTAGATTATGTTAGATGTATCGATAATAGGAAGTTCACTTTAGGTTATATTTTCCTGATTACATGAAGATGATAGATTCATTCGAGAGGCTATTACAGCTATACTGTGACAATAAGAGTTATAGAGCTCTACTGCAATAGTGACAAGAGCTCAGTAAAGTCGAAGCATGTCGATATCAAGTTTCTTGTCATCAAGGATAAAGTTCGGAATCACATTGTGGCTGTTGATAGTGTTAATACTATTTTTAACATTACAGATCTACTCATTAAAGGACTTTGCTAAAGTTTTCTTAGAGCATATTGCTCATATGAGGATGGCTAGTCATGATGATATCCTGATTTAGTATGAGTGGATAATTTTAACAAACATTATTTTTTAAGTGCACTTTATGTATATTTGTTGATTTCGATAATAAAGTGATAACTGCTTTCTTTAAATTAACTTTGAGTTTAATTTGCGCATTTGAGTTTAGTAGCAGTTAGATTCGTTGGAGTCATAAAGTTAGACTTATTGGAGTCATTAGGTTAGATCCGTTGGAGTCATAAAGATAGACCCGTTGGAGTCATAATATAGAAACCAATTGGAATTGTACCTTATTTGATCAGAGGATATTTTTATGCCACATGTCTACATTTGATTTATGTCATTACAGGTTATAAAACTTGTGATGTGGGATGTCTTATCTCGATTATACAGAAGGTAACAGCCGCCATGTTCGGTAGCAAGACACTTAATGGACTAAATTATTTTGAAACGTGATTTATTGACGGTTAAAATTTTGGTACCATAAAATTATATATAACATCCTTTCAGTATGACTTGTTTGGGCCAAGTGAGAAATTATTAGACTTATCTGGATTAGATTCTAAATTAATTTGGACTTACATAAGTCTGATTGGATTTATACACTTATCTCTCTAAGCCTATGTTGTTGGACCCAATAAAGAGTTGATCAAGACTAATGGTTTGGGTCTAAATATATTTCAATTACATTTAGCCACGAGTGTATTTAAATTAAGATGTGAGACTCATTTATATGTGTGAAACTCGTGTTATCAATCACGTGTCAAAATCTATGATGAGTTGAATTAGGATTCTTTGATGCTATATATATCATGGGTAGGATTCTCTCTCCACCACCAATCTACCACTATGACCTATTCTCTCTCTTGGATGTCTCTCATCCCCTCTAAGGATCAAGAAGAGAACTTAGTGGCTGGAGAGGAGAACACTCTCCCTCAACTCTGATGTGCTCGAGATCGTGTAACCTTCAACATCTCATTCGTGATGGAATCAGGTATGTCTAAACACTCGTTCCCTTTGATCATAATAAAGAGGCTTTTAGTTTATGCATGGATCTTGTATGAAATAATTATTAGTTCCAATAAAAATCTCATGAAAATGTTATTCTTTACCAAACAAGCATTTAAAATATAAGTTTAAAAGATCATTATGTTTAAAGGATTAAATTAATAATTATAGGAACATTATTAAAATTAGTTAATGTAAACCAACTAATATAGTTGTACTATAATCATGCAGATGCCTACCATAAATAGTATTGTTTGTTGGCTAGGATTACGCTACCACACGATTTGATCGAATCAAGAAAACTTTCTAATCTAAATTTAATTGTCACTATTCAGTTTGCTGCGTTAAATTATCTATTTTGTAGTAATTTGGTGTATGCAAGAATAGAAACCATTTTTACTTTTCAGACTTAAACACTCTAGGTTCTTACATCTAGATGAATACAAAATCCATCAAAATCCTTACATAAACATGAGAATATGAACTCATTCTTTTTAAAGTAATTTTTTTCTAACTCAAATTTAAATGTACTTCAAGAGTTTGAGATGTGGGCTCATACCCTGTGTATTGCTCAGGACTTCAGATGTCCTTAGAGTTAGAAAAATTGGGCTAGAAAGGTTGTATTATCAACCGAGATTCGCGGTGTTGGTTAATGGAGAAGCATCGGACTGGTTTTCTTCCTCTACTGGGCTATCCCAAAGTTGTCCCTTGTCCCCATACCTATGCTTTGAGGTTCTCTCCATTTCTGAAATAGGAACTATCGGCGGGACATATATCGGGTTATAAAGTGACACCAAGTTCACCGCCTATATGCTCTACTATTTGTAGACGATTGTCTCATTTTCACCAAGGCACGAGTAGAAGAATGCGGAGGTATTCAAAAGATAGATGCTACTGATTGCGATATGTCGGGCTAAAAGATCAATGCCGCTAAATCGTCTTTGAGTATCTCCTCAAGGGTCAGACCAGGTGTAGCTTCCGAATCCGTTAGCAATTGGGGTTCAGAAGTGCTTCCAGGACATGGAAATACTTGGGAGTTCCGATCTCCAGCAACATGTTATGCAAATGTGATTTTCAGCATGTTATCTTGGCTATTGAGGGAGGAATCTCCTATTACAACAACATGTATCTCTCTTTAGTGGGTAGGCGAACTCTTCTCAAAGCCAGCATCCTCTCCATTCCTATCCATGTGATTGGCCATTGTTATGTTTCAGTTGGTGTGCTTAAAGAAATTGACAAAATGTGTCCAGACTTTCTATGGGGGGAGAGGTCAGGCAGGAAAGCCATGCATTGGCCTGGCATGGGCGAAGTGCTGCAAAAGTATCGAGGAGGGATATTTCTCATGCTCAGTCTGCTCTCGTTGCTAAGCATGTAGGGCGGGCCTTGCTAAATCCAAATGCTCTGTGGGTGAGAATTTACAAAGATCAGTATGGGATTGATGCTAACTGGTCCAGCAGAATAGCATGTGGGAGGGGAGCTCTTATCTCTTCAACAGAATGTGGAAGCATGCTGTGTTAGCTCGGGGACAAGTGCGATGGGTTATCAGTGATGGACAGTCGGTGAGGGTGCTGGAGGACACGTGGGTAGGAGTGTTGCCGCTGCGAGCATGGCCAGCTACTATTAATATGGAAGTTAGTGACTACATAAAAAACCTTTGAGAGGATGGAATACAGAGTTTATTTAATTGCATTTTGGTGGAGACCGTGCTGATAAGGTATGTTCAACCCCGCTAGCAGTAAGACGTGGAGAGGACACGCTTGGATGGGGAAGCATAGGGATGGGTTGGCAGCTGGGGATACCCATCGCAGACCTGGGCGCAGCTACACATGGGTTTGGAGCAAAAAGATCACTCCTAAAGCACAGTGTTTAATTTGGAGAATTGCTCGCGACATTGTGCCGGTATGAAAAAAATCTGAATGGCAGAGGTCTTAATATCAACCCAAGAGATGTACGCGGTGCACGTTGGATGAAGAATCTGGGGAACATGTCTTCTATAAATGTCCACGGGCATGGCATGTATGGAAGATTCAAGTAGTTTTATCTACTGGTGTCAGCTAGTTGTACATGGCTTTGATGATACCTTGTCCATTTTGCGTGAGCAAACTAGAAGTTTGCATGCCAAATTTCGGCTATCAGTGGTAGCATTCACCATCTGGGAGCTCTGGATATCTAAAAATACAGTTGTCTTCACCAGTGAAATCAGAACTGTGGCGGTGGTGGCTCAATGCACATTGGTTGCAACTATTGAGAGATGGAATATCATGGAATGTGAACTTGAGTACCTGTGGGTGAACTGGGACCGTTTGGAGTAGGTATCACTCCCCAGTAGTTCTTCTTGTGTAGTAGCATGGCAGGCCCCTCCACATGGATGGCTTAAGGTCAATTGTAATGGTTTTGTAATCTCGTCAAATAGCAGAGGAGGTGCAGGGTAGATGGTGAAAGATCATGATGGTAAACTTGTGCGGGCAGAAAGTGTCCCTTTATTTGATGTTTCTGTCCCTCTCGCCGAAATGGTTGTAGCTTGGAATGCTATCAAAGCTGTGATCTTCTATATTCGGCAAAAAAAAAACTGTGGATTGAAGGTGATGTACTTGGGATATGTATGGTAATTAGAAAGGGATCAGGTGTGGCTATGAGGCAAACCTGAGATAAGACATTAAAGATCGAAGTCATACTCTCGAAGAGTGGAAGGTATCTCATATTTTTCGAGAAAGAAACGCACCAACAGACTTCATGACAGTTAGAGGATCCAAAAGTATTGCAATTTTGTACGATATGAGCAACCTACCATGTGAGTTGTACAATTTGATCAACTTAGATATTATGTGTTGTGGCAGAGAAATGAAACATTAATTGTTTCTGTTATTACAAAAAAAATAGCATCATGTTCTTTTATTAGAAAAACAAATTTAACTCAAGTTGCATTCTTCTTTAGGCCCACGCATATAGCATGGACAAGAAAACTGGTATCGTATCACAGACTAAACATGCATACATTTCTCATGTTTTATTAAAACTATGCATTCCATATTTGTTTTTGTTTCTTGCTTTGACACCATCCATAGACTCCCTGTTTATATTGTTCACTTATCTTCCTCATATGAAAACTTGAACAAGGTATGCCCCATTGCTACCAGGATGATGTCAAAATCTGCCACCATCTTCCATTGCCACCCTAACAATTCAGCCATGCATTCAAAATCAATCTCCCTCTCCAAGAATCCTCCCATCAAAGAAAAACTGGAATTCTTCCCTGTTCTTCCTCTTGCTCATTGGAGAACTGCAACACCTCCGAGAAAACCTTCTCCTTTGCTGACACCTTCAGGTCATCCCTAAACATCGCAGTTCCATTTTCTAGTTATCGATGATCATGACAACCCACCATTACTACTCCCCCTCAAAACCTTGCACCGAGCTTGCTAGGGTTTCCTCTTCCTAGTATTTACTCTCTTCCCCTCCCTCCCCCATCCCCGATCGACTAATAAACAAATGGCTCCTTAGTAGCAAGAGGAAAGGAAAAATGAAAAAAGTTATTAGTAAGTTTTATCTCGTGGAAACGGAAATATCTAAATAGACATAAATGGACCTAGATTGCATACTGTGGTTGATAAAACTCTGTCACAAGCAACTGGACGCTCACATTGAACCTATCAGAGCACACAGAGAAGGAAGGCATCTTTCAGATTAGGAGTACCGGTGTGGTGCCAACCTAACACCCTCGGGCGTGAGAATCAATAGTCGGTAGGGAGAGGAGCGGTAGAGGAATACTATTGGTGTAGTGACAGTGAATTGGCAGAGAAAAACTGCCTGCATAGCATGATATGTGCTCTGAGGGATATGAAAGCGACCTCAAGGAGACATACTTATACCTGACGGAGGCGTTGGAGTGAATATGGATAGATGCAGATATTCAATTGCTCGGTTCAAATCTGCTGATCCTTATAACCACAAAGATCGTATCCAGGTAGCTATGATTGGTGTGCTGGAAGGATGATCTGTTGCCATCTTCAACTGCTTGCTGAGTTGTAAGGCGGCTCTGGACGAGAAAGATGATAGAGTTGCGTAACGGATTTCACGACTCGAAGAAATTCGCCTGGATCTGCTCGTGGCGACGTTCAATATGACTTCAGAGTTGTGGTTGAGACTGCCATCGGATTTTATGCGTGGTTGAGATTCCGGAAAGGGGACCTGAAAAGCTTCCCCTCTTTCTTGTCTCTGGACATGTATCAATATCCTGACAGAGAGTCAAATTTGGACCACTGCATATACTTTTGGATAAATCTTATAAATGTATACTTCACTATACACTGGTAATCGTGGGCTCGTATTATATCATTAATATCATTGAAAATACTCCAAGACTTCTGAGGAACATTAAGCTTAATTCACAATTATCAATGAAACCTAGTAGAACACAGATATTTATTATAAATCTTTATAGTATAAATGTTTTATTGTATTTTTACTTAATAACAATTTTTGTCAACATGAGTAAACTAGTAGTTAAAAAATATTAACATTTTCTTCCTTAAAAAGAAAATAGTAATATTTCTCATCAATCATGTTTTTCATAGGAGTCTGCAAAAATTTCTTAATCTACTATCACGTTTGCCCAAACAATCGCCTCGTCACCAGGTAATCTGCAAGTGTAAATTGACCATTGTTTTAGCTATTTCTAAATTTAGAGAGAGTAATTGGGAAACTTACTAATAGTTGAAGAGGAATAATTTTTTTCTTGGGCTTATCTTAGTGAGGTTTTTTTTTCCTTTTTTTTTAAATTATCCAGTTTGTCATTAACTATACGCCACCTAAGATCCTGCTTCATAGCTCATAGTCATGCATAAAGCATTCAATTCTATAATTTAGCCAAAAGAAATAGAAAAGAGATAAGAGTAAAGAGAATAGAGAAAAGAAAAAGCATTTAATTGGGCAACTTATTGCCAATTTATTTATTATTTTTTTTATAACATCAATTAATTCTTTATCTTTTTTTCTATTATTGGCCAGATAATCTATTATTTATCCGAATTATCCACGTCAGAAATTATTATACTTCTGAAGTTATTTTTTAATTTTTTTAATTTTAATTTTAACTGTCCTGCTCTTCTGCTCAACACATAAAGCGTTCGCTTGACGCGACGCCGCTCCTCACCGTCGCCGCAGTCCCCTTGAAAAACATCCGCTGCTGATTACCCCGCAATAAAAGGGGGAGCGCGCGCTAGCTCTGGAAATCAATCGATCGATTCATTACACATTTTTATTCAAGGGGAAAAAAAAAAACTGCGCCAAGTCGGAGTCGGAAGAGAGTGCGAGAGCGAGATTTCTCAAATTCTCCTCTTCTCCTTTGATCCATCAATCAATCTCCCTCTCTTTCTCACAAATCCGCCACTGCCCCCATCTTCTGTCTTCGATCCCTGTTTCTTTCTAGGGTTTGCTTCTCGTCTACTAGGGTTTTGTCCTGTTCCCATCAATGGACATCGAAGCGGCGGATAGATACGGCAGCAAGCGAATCCACCAGCGCGTCGGCCCCTCTCAGTCCGCCGCCGCCGCGGCGACCGATACAACAAGGTCTGCTTCCACTGGCGGGCCGGCCGCTGCAACCGCCACCCCTGCCCCTACCTCCACAGCGAGCTCCCCCAATCCCTAGACGCCGCCGCCGCCCCCACGAAGCGGGCCAACCACCAGAGCTCCGCTCAGGGCCTGGTCTGGAGAAACCCTAACACCACCGGCAATCCCCGTCCAAGTGGGGCAAGGGCCCCGGTGGGCCCGCGGCCGCCGCCGGCGGGGCCCGCCCGCAGGTCAACAAGATTTGTAACTACTTTATCGCCGGCAATTGTTCTTATGGGGAGCGATGCAAGTTTTTGCATTCGTGGTTTATGGGTGATAGCTTCACTCTGCTTACGCCTCTCCAAGGACACCAAAAGGTGAGTTTTTTGCTTTGCTTTGCTTTCCTTCTTTCTTTGTCCTTTTCTGTTCCCCTCCCTTTTTAGGAACTTTTTTTAAATTTAAAGATTTGATGGGTATTGATCTTTGCAGGCTATTACAGGAATCACATTGCCTTCGGGGTCGGATAAGTTGTATTCAGGCAGCCATGATCAGACAGTTCGAGTTTGGGATTGCCAGACTGGCCAAGTGTGTTGCTGTTCTTGAGATGTTTTAATGGGTTTGAATTTGATTCAGTGTGTGATTGTTAATTGTATTGTACTGGGTTCTTTTAGTGTGTTGGGGCTATTAATTTGGGAGGCGAAGTTGGTTGCATGATCAGCGAGGGGCCATGGATTTTTATCGGAATTCCTAATGCGGTCAAGGTTAGAAAATTTTCAGTTTGCTTTACTTGTTTTCAAGTGTTTTTTGTTGCTTACTGTTGTAATATGGTGGTAATGAAGGCATGGAACACACAAACATCAACTGATTTAAGCCTCGATGGACCTGTCGGACAAGTGTATGCACTGGTGGTTGCCAATGGGATGCTATTTGCTGGAGTACAGGTATTAACTTGTTTCCTTCACTAAATTATAGTTGTGATCTTTCCTACTGTCTGCAGTCTCACAACAGTGGTTCTAGTTGTAGGTTTAAGTTTCAGTATTTCCTATTCTTCCCTTGGCTGCAGGATGGGCGTATACTAGCTTGGAAGTTTAGTGCTGTAGGGAACTGCTTTGAGCCAGCAGCTTCTCTTACGGGACATCGATCTGCAGTGGTTTCATTAGTCATTGGAGCGGGGAGGCTTTATTCTGGCTCAATGGACAAGACAATAAGGGTAAGAGTCTCTACAATGTTTTATTCATTCTACCATGTTCGATCTTTTGAAACCTTATAATTTGTAAGCTTGATGAACGCCTGTGTGGTTAGTGTATCATATTACATAGCTTATGCAAGAGTTTATTAACTACATTGCTTCTAGTTCTCTTCACCTGTTGGAACCTTACATTTATTATGTGAACTAATTTTGAATCCTTGGGATTTTTCTTGCACCAGTGCAAATAAAGGCTCTTAACTGATTCTATTTCTTGCAGGTCTCATCTTTATTAATATTATTTTAATAAGATCTATATTGATAATTAGACTGTTTTACCCCGGATCACTGCATTTCATAAATAATGATGAAATTAATTTCTGGTTTAGGTTTTTCTAAAATTTTGTTTGTGAAGATTAGTGCAATTCTGTCAAACAAGAGCTGCCAAATATTGACTTGGATTTTAGAATGCGTCTCCAATTGTTTTACTATGGATCAAATTCTTATGCAAGGCGCGGATTTTAATATTTCCCTTCATCTTTATTCAATTACGATAGGTCTCCTCTTTCTATATCCTAGCACAGGATATTGTTTCGTTACTCGGTTATATGATCATGTACACTTAGTCCACCGATCACCCATCTATTCATCATTGGTACAACCATACATGGTTTATTTAATGTTCTTTCTTTTACAACCATCTTTTCTTGTGCTTGAGCATGTGTAAATTGGCTAGCATGTCATGGCAAACTCTCTGATAAGGTGGCCAGAGTCAACTGAAAAGGATATGCTGAGGAGACCTATAAGCATATCATATGTTGCCTCCTCAAATATCCCTCTAACGAAAGAGGGACTAAACACTTGTGCTTCATTATATGACTTATGGTCATTTAATCATGCAAGCTTGTAAGGATGTCTTTCAAATGAGCTTCACGTTTAGGTTCTCAACCACTTCGATAAAAATAATTTTTTCTATACTCTCGGAATAGTTAGGGTGCAAAGTTGCCACCGGAAGTAAGTCATCTTTAAGCTGCTCAATTGCCTACAATTATCTTTTGTCTTCTTTCAAATGCGTGGTACCTGGATCAAGGTTCTAAATGGTGGGTGGCAAGTTCATGACTGCTGGTGCATCTCATGTCTTATGGCAGATGTCGAGTGACATGTTACGATACACACACACACAAAATAATGGGCACCATACTAGATGAAAGATGTATATCTTATATATAATAGTAAACATTGACAAATTTGACATAAGTGAGTATCCTTATTTTCATCTATCTAATTATTTTTAAAAAGCTAAGGGTTGTTTGTTTCGCCACAAATGGCCGCAAGTCGTAAGTCGGAAGACCTCTTTTTCATTTTTCGTTGTTTGATGCAAAACAACTTGCAAAATGCAACCCTCATTTTTCCCACTTGCAGTTGCTATAGTTAATTTTGTGGCCATGTAAATCTCACTTTTACACCTACATTTTTTTCACTTGAGGCTGCTACAGTTAATTTTGTGGTCATGTAAATCCTACTTGTAGTACACTTACAGTTCAAAGCAGTTACTTGATAATCAATATATAATTAATATTATTAAATATTATATTTTTAATAGTGTTTAATTTCTTATTTAATTATTCAATTATTTTATATTTTTATTCTTTAGTTTTTTATTATTTTTAATATTGTTTTATTATTTAATTTTATTATTTTGTTTTATTATTTTTATTTAATATTGTTATTTAATACTTTATTATTTTATTAATATTTATACCATTTTTAATATTTTATTTAGATTTAATATTTTATTAATATAACAATATTATGCTTTAATATAAAATTACTATATATTTAATTAATTTTTTAAATATAAATAACTACTTTTTAATATTATAATATACTTTATTTTTATATTAATATTTTATTATGTTAATATTGTAATAATAATTCATTATAATAATATTATAATAATAATTTATTATTAAATATTAATTATATTTTACTTTGTTAATTTTATATTGTTATAATTTTACAATTATATTATAATAAAATCTAATATTATAATAATTTTAAGTATTTTATAATATTATAATATTATAACTATATTTTATTATTTTTCTTAAGATTTTTATAATATTTATGTTTCATTAGTATTCTTAAAATTTTATTAATGTTCTTTAGATTTTTTTAAAAATTTATAATTATTTATTTAGTTAATATTTAGTAATATTTTACTAATTATGCTAATATTTTATTAATATTATTGTTATAAATAAAATATTAAAATTATTAATATTTTATATCAAATTTATTAATACAATTTAATTTTCAATAGTAGATTTAATTTAATAGTATTTATAATATTTAAATTATTGCTACAGTTAATTTTGTGGTCAGCTTTTTCACTTACACTTTTACATTACCAATCCAACACCGTAAACCACAGTGTTCTAAAATTGGTTTCATTATTCGTGCAATCCAATACTGAATAATGATTAATCGGATTAATCGAGGATTAATCGCGGATTAATCATTTTTGAATATTTTAATATGTTTATTTATATTTATACACAACTGCATATGAATATATACAGTTAATTGTTGAAAATGTCTAAATATTATACAAGACAATATCTAGATGTGAAGTTATAAACCATGATATGATGAACAAGATAATCTGAATAAATAGTAAAAAAGAAGTAAGAGAACTTATCTCTTCGCATTAGTAATTCAAGATTTCAAATTTTGTAATATAAATATCAATCAAAGAGCTTACCTACAAAATAAGATAAATAAAAAAATTAGTTAATTTATCAATCAAAATAATGAGCTTTAAAGAATGATGGAGAAAGATTGCTAAATAAGTTAATTTGAAATATAATAAAAAATAATAAAACATAAGTATCACTTTGTGCAAATATATAATAATAAAATATCATAATTAATTATTATTTAATAAATAACAGTTCATTTACTATTTAATAAAAGATCATTATCAAATCATCAACATCACAACATAAATTACTTAGCGATCCAACACACACAAAGTGATAAGTTTTTCAAATATACATATGAAATGCTTAAAAGATTAATCGGGGATTAATCGGATTAATCGGGCGTTAATTGGGGATTAATCGGGGATTAATCGTTTTGGATCCGATTAATCGCTCGAGCGCATAATCAGAGCGATTAATGTAATATTAAGCGGGCTACCACCGAATAGGATTAATCGGCCGATTAATCGGCCAATTAATCCGATGTTTAGAACAGTGGTAAAACACAATATACTTTCCCATTTACACTTTCACTTTACCAACTAAACACCGTAAAACACAATATATTTTCCCATTTACACTTTCACTTTACCAACCAAACACCATAAAACACAATATATTTGTCCTGCTACAGTTCACTTTTTCCATTCTCATTTTACGACTTACGACTTGCAGCCACTTGCAACAAAACAAACAGGCCCTAAATGTAAACACATTTAGAGGAGGCATACTCATCTCATGCAAACAAACAAACAATACAATATGGAACCACGCATGGTGCATATAACTTAAGTAAGACACAAAGAATAAATAAGCATGTCAGAATTTTAGCAAAGTATGTAGAATACCATGTCGGGGATTTCTTTAGCAAAATGTTGGGTGATACGTTATCGGATCAAACCCAACATTTCAAGGACATTGATTGAAAAAACACTATAAACTATGTACCTTCTTCATGACGTTGAATGCCCAAATCGTCAATGTCAAGTAAAATAGTGCTTTGGATGTAAAACCTCTCACTATTTGTATCTCCCTTAACTTTCACACACCCTTGTAGTCTTCTTTGGCATCAGAATTACAATTTGCCAACCCCCATGTCTAGGTATGTGAATGTGTCCACTCTCTCCACAAGTGTAGCAAGGTGACAATCTAGGGTGTGTTTGGTGTGACTTCACATAAGTGCTTTCACGGCTTTTAAAGCAAATAAGTGTTTTTAAATAAAATTAAATGTTTGGTAACCACCTTACAAAAAGAGTTTTAGGAAAAGCAAATGTCAAAAATTGTTTTTTGGAGAAGCCAAAAAAAAAAAAAAATCTGCTTTGTCAACCACAGAAGCCAAAAGCTTCTCTCCATGTTTATCTCCTTATTTTTTTCTCCCATGTTCTCTCATGTAATATAACCTTTAGCTGGATTCTTCTCTCTATTTTTCCTACTATGTTTTATGAATCTTATCTAAATGTTCTCTTGCACATTCATTTTTATCATAACTTCTTTCAATATTTTTTTAAAATATTTACATATTTTTATAAGCACTTACAAAATTTAAATTACCAAACATCTTAATTATACAAAAGCACATTCACTTTTGGACAAGTCCTTTTAAAAAAGGACTTATCCTTGAGTAGAAGCAATACCAAACACACCCTTAATTTTGTATTAAGCTTGTGATTTGGCATTTCAACTGACTTATGGGTGTGATGGATGAATTAAAAATGCTTGATCGTGCATTTGAGCCTGTCAATTGCATTAAGAATCAACTTGACAAACAACGTGCTGTGCTACTATAAACCCAACTGGATAAGTTCCGATTTCATCTTGACTTCAACACCATAGCCTCTACTTGCATCTAGCACTAAGGGCATCATTAGTTGCCTGAATACCTTCACTTGTGATTAGCTGAAGAACAATCAAATAAGCATCCGGGTATGCTTATCTATCTTGCTTCTACTCTGAACAGTTGAAGACGAAGTGTTTGCTGCTTAAAGAAGATAATGAGAGTTGAGTATCCCCGTCACTTTTTCTCACGCAGAGCTCTTGCTTCTCTTATGATGAACCCTATGCTGCCTCTGCCACCAAATGTGGGTACATACCTTTTCAGGAAGTGTATTGTACCTTACCTAGGTTGCCTCGTACAGTAGAAAGAGTTTCTTAAGGCTTCTAGTTCAATCAAGGTACTCTCCTGAGTTACTGTTCTCATAATAATATAGAACTTCAATATTTCTCATGCAAATTTAGCATGCATGGAACAGATATGGTGCATGTATTGTGTGAATCAGTGCATAGAAAGCCTAATATTGTAGGTGATATGCACCTTCCCTGTTATCTCAACTCGTGTGGAATGATCTGTTTATTGCAAATGACAACCACGATGACCTGATCAATTCATTTCTTAGGATGTTCTAAACCATCTGACTTGGACAAAGAGACTGGCCTTTGCATCTATTATCAGAATCTTCCATCTTCTTGTATATTACTTTCACCAACTTGCTTATTTCTCCCACATTCCCGTTTAAATCTTTTACATCGTCCTCAAGAGGTCCAAGTCTTTGTTCATGCTAGGAGATTATTAGAAGAAAAGAGAGAAGAATAGGAATTGAACTACCAGAAAAGAAGGGGAATAATGTTGTGGAATCATTCTCTGACACGAAACTAGTGTAAACCTATGGTTAGGAAACAAAGATTCAGGACTGGTTTCAAATAAAGAAATTACGGTTACAGCTGTTCCGACTGCTGTTCAGATTTCAAAACAATTTAAGCAAGATACTCGGAGCTGATTGTGAAGCAAATCAAAATTTACTCAGGTTGAATTTGGAAAGGTGTAGGAGTTATGAAAAGTTTTGTTTTGCTCAGAGCAGTCTCAGCAAGTGTTCTTTAGATGATTTTAAGTGATGATAGGCACATAATGGAACAATTTCTTTAATAAAACTTCCAAATCAAATTGGCTTGCATAGCAATTCTCATAGATGACATATATCGTATATCCCTGACATCTTGAGGAGGCTAGTTAAGGACCAATGATACCTCAATTTAATTCAGACACTAAATTGAGAAAGTGTTCAAAGAATAATTAAAAGAAGATTTAGTGTAATCATTGGTTTGTTTCAAAAATTTTGCACATTCACTGAATGCACCATGAATCTATCAGCACAACAATGAATAAATAGTTTTTTATTATTCCCCTGTCACCTCCATGCACGCGCGCACACGCAAACCATAGATGAGGCATATAGTATTTGCTTCTGCCCTCCCAAAATCAACACTAAACTATAGGTGGTAGGATGCAATGCAATTAGCAATCACACAAAGCAAAATGAGATAAAAAGTGAATTTCTAACCCTATAGGCTATAATCCAGCTAGTAAACCAATTACAACATGCCTTTGAAAGGGATTTAAGACAAGAACTATCTGACAATACAAATCATGCCCAAATGAGAGATCTAGACCTAAAATATCAATTGACTATTCTTGAAGTATACAAACTCAGAATCACACTTTACCTTGAAAATTGAGCTAATCAACTTGGTATTGATACCAATTCGCCTTCAGTGCACCAAGAAATTGGATGCTAGATGAATCAATCCAAATATGAATTTAATTGTTCAGAGCGAAAACCAAGATGAACTGCAAATCTCTGGGATGTTCTCTGCGAACAAACTGAAAATCACTTAGAGGGGAATAGGTAATAATGCTAATCTAATGCGGAATGCAATAATTTAAGTAAATAATCAAAATGGTCAACTCAAAACAAGAATGAAGCCGGATTCCCAATCAAGGGCTCTAGAACTTCTCCTCCTAATTCTTTTAGATAAGAGTTGAGGTGCACAATTGCTTTCTTGCTTATATGAGAAAAAACTGATAGTCCAACAAACAATAGGAATGTTGCAACACAAAGTGCAATATGATAGCAAAAATAAAAATAACAAGTATGAGCACAAGTAGAACAATAAAAATAGAAACAAGAATAAGAGACAAGGCAATCGCAAACACAAGTTGTTTGTTTCGAGGTTCGGACAACTTGCTCTACGTCCCCGCTTTCACCGCGTGAAGGATTTCACTATCCACTATGGATCACCACAAAGGTACCACAACTATAAGGTCTACACAAGACCCAGAGTACACAACTCCAAACTTCAATTCTCTACACAAAAGGTAGCACTAAGCCAATGAAGTTTACAAGCTCTTGACAACCACAAAGGTCACAAACTTTCTCTTTACAACTTTCTAGAGTTTTGAGTGGAGAGATGAAGCTTAAAAAGTTTGTGAGAGAAAAAACAGTTGAGAAAATTGAACTTGAGAGTTTAAAACTTGCTGAAATGATTTGAAATTGAGAGCTCTTGAAACTTGAAAGCAAAAACTTGATTTTTCTTTAAAATTTTTCATTTAAAAAACTTGTATCAAGACTTGTTTTTTTGAGTGAAAAACTTCTACTACAATGACCTATATATACAGGCAGTAGATAAATATCATTAAAGATCTAAATCAGTCATTAAAATACTGATAAAGTCCTAATAAAGTGAAATATATCCATTTGGAAATAAGACAATAGTTTGAATAGAGACAATTCAGTTTTATTTGAATTTTAGCCTAAACGGCATAATAGAGCTGTTGACAGTCTTATTGGGCTGTCGACAGTCCAGTGTGCAACGACTATATTTTTGGCCGTTGCGGAGCTCACTTGTGGACAACCTAATAGGCCTGTCGATAGCTGACTGATACTGTACGTATCATTTTTCGAGAGCCGAAGAGAGCTGTCGACAGCCAGCTCTGAAACACCGAGACCTCACTCTCTGTAAAACCCTATCGACAGTCCCCTTCCCAGGGCCTGTTGATAGCTCTATTGAGCTGTTGAAAGCTCTATTGAGCTGTCTATAGTCAGAGACAAAAACATTGTATTTTTGAAATATTTTCAAAAATAATTTTTGTATGAAGTTTTGTAAAAGATATCCTGTGCAAGTGTGAGTGAACCTTGAGCATCAATTCAACACCAAAACTTGAACATTTTAATTTCTTACAAAGGGTTATACTTTCTTCAAGTCTTCATCAAGAAGGCTTCTCCAAAATTCACGTTTTGATCGTTCGAGCGTGAATCCCTTCTTTTAATCAACTTGATCACTTCAAAATCTTTCTTTTGAGGAAGAATGAAACTAAATCTTTTCTCTTGAACTCCGTAAAGCTTAAAACAGTAGAACTTGATTAGTACCAAATGACTTCATGTGGTTTGTAATCATCAAAACAAAACAGGGGATTGTACCCTTGGGTCAACAATCTCCCTCTTTTTGATGATGACAAAACGCATGAGTTATTTAAAATAAATGAGATGTAGAGCTTGAAAAGTTCTCCCTAAAATTATGCTCATATATCAAGTTCAATCATACATGACTAAAAGATATAGTAATAACAAGCAAGTCATATGCATATAAATATGAATTTTGTAATATAGAACATTATGCATAAACAGGCCAGGCTCCTTCCATGTCTCCAACTACCAAATAATAAGTATGCAATAAAGAATAAGATACCAATAATTAAACATTGCATACATGAAAATGGATAAGAGGTAATTGCATGAAAATCTTAAACATAGAAATTCTTAAACATATAGCTCAAAATTTTTATCAATCTCAATCTCAAACCAATAACTTAAACTACTTCTCCCTCTTTTTGTCAAACATAAAAAAGAGGGATACCAACTTTGAAAATCCAAATACCAATTGAAAATAGATCACTTGAAAATTTATATGATACCGATTGAAAAGATAACTCATCTTAATTGAATTTTTTTAATGAAAAGTGATGTAAAACCTATAAAGTCAAGGAAACTTATAAACTCAAAACATCATGTATCCATCATACAAACATTTAATTCCCCACAAATGAAAAAAAATCTATTATAGTCAAGAGGTTTAGTAAAAATGTCCGCTAATTGAAAAATGGTAGAAACATAGTCTTGATATCTTCTTTCTTATAATGGTCTCTAAAAAAGGTGATATCGAATCTTTATATGCTTGGTCTTGCTATGTTGATTTGCATTTTTGGTTATATGAATAGTACTAGTATTATCACAAAAAATTAAAGTAATCATAATGCAAATCATAATCGAGGAGAGTGTGTTTCATTCAAAGAATTTGTGCACAACAAGTCTCAGCCGCAACATACTCCGCCTCGACGGTTGAGAGAGCTACAAAATTTTGTTTCTTGGAAGATCACGAAACGAGACAATTTTAAAGAAATTGATAAGTTTCACTAGTGTTCTTTCTATTCACTCTGCAATCGGCATAGTCGGCATCTGAATAAATTGCCATAGAGAATTGTCTGGTTTTCGGATGCCACAAGCCCATTCCAATAGTGTCCTTAAGATATCTAATAATGCGGCTTAACCTAATAACATGAGACTCTTTAGGATAAGATTGAAACCTAGCACACAAACATACACTAATATAACGTCCGACCTACTTGCCGTCAAGTAAAGTAAACTATCAATCACACTACGAAAGAGTTTAATATCAACGTTTTTATCTTGCTCATCCATATCAAGCTTAGTTGCTATAGCTATGAGAGTTTTGCTATCTTCGAATCTTTTAGTCCAAATTTCTTGATAATCTCTCTTTTATACTTGACTTGATTGACGAAGATTCCATCATTTCTTTGCTTGATTTGGAGTCCAAGAAAATAGTTGAGCTCTCTCATCATACTCATTTCGAACTCTTTCTTCATGTATGATTCAAAATCTAGCGTTTCATTAGTAGATCCAAAAATGATATCAACATATATTTGCATTATCAAAAATGATATCTACAAGCTTTGTAAACAAGATGGTTTCAACTTCGCCTTTAACAAAACCATTTTCAACAAGAAAAAAGTAAGTTTTCATACCAAACTCTTGGAGCTTGTTTTAAATCATACAAAACTTTTTCAAGTTTGAAAACAAAATCCGGATGTGTAGGATCAACAAACCCAGGGGGTTGTTCAACATACACCTCCTCTTCAATGAAACCATTCAAAAATTCACTTTTAACATCCATTTAAAAAAGCTTGAAATTCTTAAAAGAGGCAAATGCAAAGGTCATCCGTATGGCTTCGAGCCGTGCTACAGGTGCAAAAGTTTCATGAAAATCGATGCCTTCTATTTGGGTGTAACCTTGGGCCACTAGTCTAGATTTATTCCTAATTACATTTTCCGACTCATCCAACTAATCCTAAAAATTCATTTAGTGCCAATAGTTGGCCTATTATGGGGGCCTATGAAGGTGTCAAACTTGGTTACACTCAAATTTATTGAGCTCTTCTTGCATTGCAAGTAATCAATATGAGTCGCCCTCGGTCTCGAAGTTATTCTTGGGCTCAATGTGTGATAAAAATGCAACATGGCCACAAATATCTAGAAGTTTGGAGCTAGTAGTTACCCCTTTGAATATATTACCTAAAATGAGGTCTTTGGGATGACTTGTTGCGTATCTCCAATCTTTCTGAAGTGGTTGAGTTGGCTCCACTTCAACATCTTGAGCTTCACCATGTTTCTTATCCTTTGGCTTGTCATTTCTTGCAATGGTGAGTCATTCAAAGTTATCTTCTCCATGTCTTCACCTAAGGAATCAATCTTTACAACATTCTTCACAAGAGCATTAGATTCCTCAAACTTAACATGCAGTAGACTCTTCAATAGTCAAGACCCATTGAAGACCCTATATGCATTACTAGTATTTGAATACCCAACAAATATAGGTATCATATTTACCTAAATTGTCCTTAGTGTTCAAAACAAAACTTTTACAAGCAAAAACTCTAAAATATGAAACATTTGGTTTTCTCAAATATATAATCTTAAAAAAGATTTTAGAAGTATTTTTGTAAAAATAAATACTATTTGATATGTAACATGAGGTGTTTACAGTCTCAGCCCATAGATATTGAGGGAGTCCGTATTCACTAATCATTATTCTAGCCATCTCTTCGAAAGTGCTATTTTTCTTTTCGATGACTTCATTTTGTTGTGGAGTTCTAAGACATGAAAGTTCATGCTTTATTCCATTTTCTTCGCAATAAGTAATAAAGGAGTGGTTTATAAGCTTACCACCTCTATCACTTCAAATGCGCAAAATCGAACTTTTTCTTTTTCAACCTTTTTCTAAAAACATTGAAGCGCGAAAAGTTTCATCTTTATGTTCTAAAAGAAACCCATGTAAATCTCTAAAAGTGATCAACTAAAACAAAAACAAATCAATTTTCATTAAGACTTTTGATTTTAGTTGGATCAAACAAATCCATATGTATCAACTTTAGAGATCTTAATGTCATGATATCCTTGATTGTTTTGAAAGAGGACTTGGTTTATTTTTCAAGTTGGCACGCATTACAAATGCTGTCTTTTTCAAATTTCAAATTAGGAATACTTTTCACCGATTCCTTAGAATTAATTCAGGATAGGTGGTCAAATGAAACATGATCTAGTCTCTTATGTCATAACTAAGAGTTTTCATTAAAAGCATTCAAACAAGTGGCATTGCATTGTAAATTCAACATGTCAATCATGTAAACATTGTTTTCAAGAGCTCACCTGTTGACAACCTAATAGGCCTGTCGACAACTGACTGATACTGCAAATATCAGCTTTCGACAGCCGAAGAGGGATGTCGACAACCAACTCCGAAACACTGAGAAGCTCACTCTCTGTAAAACCCTGCCGATAGCCCGCTCTCAGGACCTGTCGACAACTCTATTGAACTACCGAAAGCTCTATTGAGCTGTCTACAATCAGAGACAAAAAAAAAACATTGTATTTTTGAAATATTTTCAAAAACAATTTTTGTATAAGTTTAGTAAAGGATATCTTGTGCAAGTGTGAGTGAATCTTGAGCATCAATTCAACAACAAAACTTAATCATTCTAATTTCTTACAAAGAGTTTTACTCTCTTCAAGTATCCATCAAGAGGGCTTCTACAAAATTCACACTTTGATCGTCTGAGCTTGAATCCCTTCCTTGAATCAACTTGATCACTTCAAGACCTTCCTTTTGAGGAAGAATGAAACTAAATATTTTCTCTTGAACTCTGTAAGCTTAAATACTAGAATTTGATTAATACGAAATGACTGAATGTGGTTTGTAATCATCAAAACAAAGTCGGAGATTGTACCCTTGAGCCAACACGGACTTGATCTCTGGCAAATTCTAGAATTTTGATAGAAGATTTAGGTCAATTCTTGTGTTGTAAGGGCTGTTAACAAAGTGGATGGCTGTCAGGATTCAAGTTAGGGCTGTTTGAAAGAGAAAATAATGGAAAATTAGGGTTAGAAAGATTTCAGGTTGAGAAGAGAGGAAGGTCGTTCATGGTTGCTACAGTAATAAGTTCTTTTTCTTTTCTTTTTTATATAATAGCATCAGAAAGAAGTTGATTGAAAATTGTTTGGAACTAAGGATCAAATTGACCAAGGTTTCTTTTATGGGAAACAAGGATGGTCTGGGGAGAAAGATTAAAAAGAGGATAGATAGCAAACAAGCAACGTTTCATGCCTTGTTTTATAAGATTTGACACCATATACGCACCAATCACAAGTATAGCTGAAGAAGAACTACAATTCAAAGAAGTTAATGTTTCAACTGCATAATAGTGCCATTCATCAGTCAACACCCCACACAAAGGTTATTTTCATAGGTAGGGTGTGTAACATAAGAGTTTACTCTTATCTATTAAAATATATGCTGCATTTGTTTTTTTATTTGCTTGATTTCTATGAGAGAAATTACGATTTCATGCACACTGGCGGTTTTGATGATGGATATAGTATGAAGTTTGGAAGTTCCATATAATTTTTTTTTCTTATTTGACAAAAAGGTCTAGATCCTAAATATGAACTTGTTAGAGTAGCTCTTGCATGGGGAAGAATCAAGTATGGTCACACATGATCTTCGGTATGGATATCTTTCTCCCTTCTGCCGCATCATAATATCTGCTGCCATCATTGCTGTCTCAACCACCAAAATCATCTTCTTTGCCGCTCGAAAATTCCACTTAACCCCTGCAAAAGATGTCAGTTCAGTTGTTGCCCCAATCCTCAGAGGTCTTTATCGCAGGGGACTGAAGTTCTATTGTAGTTGGTAATAGACATTTCATTGCGGTATGAAACAAAACATCAATCAAGACCTGCTACGCCTTCCTCGCAACTACCATGTTGTTACTATGCCTGTGATTGTCCAGTGTTACCGAATTCGTTAAGCCCCTCACTATTTCCATTCCAAATTGCGCGTTCCCAATCATGGTACGTGTGTGATCCAAATCGGTAAAATTGGTGAACCATAATATAATGAATTATAAAGTAACGAAACGAAAAAAGCCTTATATTTTAAGGTTGAAAAAAGGAAGCCTATGCGTGGTGTGCCTAAGTGTTATTTAAATATTTAACATTTCATTGGATACACAGTGAAAATCATTTTGTGTTTTTGGTAAATGTATTTTCTTCCAACTAAGCGATCCGAATAATGCTATCTAATGTGGGTCGGAGGGGAATTTAGGATTTGTAGTGGGGATTTTGTGAAATTGGGGAAGAACAAGAGAAGAAATGAAAGACATGATAGCGGATCGCAACCCGGATCTTGGCTCGACCGCCTTGATTCAATCTATGGGATTAAAATCAATTCCAAAAGCAAATAACTTCATAAATTTAATTCAAATCCTCATTGTCTAATCTCATAGTCCACTATATAGCTATATATAGCCTACAATACGTGCATCATACGTGCAATTATTGATAACATCAAATCTAACTAATTTTGCCCTTGTTTTGGCCAGTTTTTGCCCAGTTTTGGCCATTTTTCAGAATTATTAAAACTTTTTTCAGCAGTTAATTTCATCTTCTTTGAGCTAAATCATAGCCGAATCAAATTTTCAATCATCACACATTTTTTGTTTTGTCGCTCTCACCTCATCTGGCGTGCTCGCGATTTGATGCAACGACGACAACCTCGGTGATCACGAGACGTGCTATCTCGCGTTTCGTGCGAAAGGAACTGCGACAGCTGAGGTCCACACGACCTTGATTGTGCGCGGAGAGCGAATGCGGTGGGGCCCACACTCTGCCGCATTTTCTGTCCAGAGAAGGCGGCCAGCACTGTAGCAGCCCCCTCCTCAAGTGGGGCCCAGCGCGGGCGGCGCTCTATGGGTGAAGGCTACAGCAGTAGTGGGGCCCACGTCTAGCGCACAACAGTCCACTTGGGTGAGGCGGCCACACAGGCAACGCATTGGGTTTAAAGTAATTGTGATTTTTAATTAATTTAGTTTAGTTTCTTTAATTAATTTACTTTAGTTTTTAGTTAATTGTTTATTAGCTTATTTAAATTACTTTAGTTATTAAATTGTTGCATTAATTATTTAGTTTAATCATGTTTTATTTATTAGACTATTTTATTATTAGTTTAGTCATGTGTAGGTAGATTCCTAGCGAGCGTCTAGGGAGATGAACTTAGACTAAATTCATGTGGACCAAGTGAGTTCTCCCATCTAGGATTGTTTGCACACCAATTGACTTATGATTTTTAGGAGATTATTTCTAGAGTCTTATTTGACAGGCTATGCATCTCTAGCTAATCCATGCTTAGGGTTTTATCTTTTTTTCGCGTTTAATTTAATTTATCATTTTTATTTATCTTTGATGAATCATGTAACGTGAATGATACTCTGTGCTTAGATCTAGTGTTCACATTTAATTTACCTATTAGAATAGGGATTTGGTGATTGACAGCAGACCTGTAAAGAGATTGAGATTGACTGCTTGATGCTAGTTTAAGGGATTCAAACCTAGGTGCTTTACTTGACTTTTTCTAAGGTAATTATTAGTCTAACTCCGAACTCCTAAAATCTTTAACCCAATTCGCTTAGAAGTGTTGAAACATAAGAACCACATGTCCCTGTGAATCGACCATCAAGTGCTACATCGAACGATCGTGCACTTGTGGTTAATTAAAATAGGAGAGTAAAATCTCTCCATCAATTTTTTGGCAAATTAATGTGGGACGGAGGGGGATTTAGGATTGTGGTGGGGACTTTGTGGAATTGAGGAAGAACAAGAGAAGAAAGGAAAGATATGAACGCGGATCGCAATTCGGATCTTGGCTACCAAAAGAAAATAGCTACATAAATTTAATTCAAATCCTCATTGTCCAATCTCGTAGTTCACTATATGGCTATATATAGCGTACAATACGTGCATCATACGTGCAATTATTGATAACATCAAATCTAACCAAATCTAGATTCAATTAACTCCTAAATCTCTTTTCGTCCCACATCAATTTGGTATCAGAGCCGAAGTTTCTGAAAAATAAAAAAAGACAGGAAAAAATTCAAAAAAATCAATGTTCATCACGCACTGTTCACGGTTGCGACTCGCGATCATATCTTTCCTTTCTTCTCTTGTTCTTCCCCAATTCCACAAAATCTCCACCACAAATCCTAAATCTCCCTCTGTCCCACATCATTATCCCCACCATGCCGCATTTTGGGCTGCTTACGTTTTCTATTCCGGTTTTCGTACCGCATACCAAAGTGATCCACGTACCAGGTAATATTAGTGTAGTCACACCAAAGTCACTGCCTTTTCATCCAATACAATCGCAGCTAAAGTTTCCTCTTCGTCATATACCAAAACATCATCTTTGAATGAGTCGAAGATTTAACCAACAATTAACAACCTGCTGACAACACAATGCAGTCCAATACCGTCACAGCTAAAGTTTTCCTCTTCGTCGTCTACCAAAACGTGATCTTTGCATGACTCGATGATTTAACCATCAGCAAATAACTTCCTGCTAACTAACTTACCGCTGACAACATAATTGCATTCCTCTTTGCCGTCACCCAGTTCTTGACCAGATTAGCTATTATCATGCTGTTCATCAGAGCGAAGCTCCTTGTTGGTCGCCCCTCCAATGCAGTCCTCATCGTTACTGCCTTCAAGAAAAGGCTCAGTGGCGCATCCAATACTCAACTTGGCGGCTAAAGTCTCATGTATAGCACTGCCAACTGAGCCTTTTTCACTGCAACTTTCAATGCTGATAATCATGCTATTGTTAGGATCGACTGTGAATTTGACGGATGCCACAATTTTCTCTTCTTTGCTGCCAACAGACACGTCATTACCCTCTCAACTTAACACTCCATCACTGTCGTTCTCACCACCTATATAAGTCTAAATTGTTACTGGAAAGTTATGATCCCCTTCTGGCCTTTTTCAACAAGGATATCGAGTTATAAGAGGAAAGTTTGCTGCAGGATGAGTTAATTAAATCTGGTTCGAAATAAAGCCACAGCCAAGTTCTACATCTCACAAGGTCAGCCTTTGTGACTTGAGTTGATGTTGAAAACAATTCCTAATTCTTTTTGTTGTTGAATGCCTCTGGTCCACATGGGTACCATGGCAGTTATTGTAGCAATCCCGAGTACTATAGCAATTGTAGCAGTCCCGAGTACTGTAGCAGTCCCGAGTACTGTAGATACTATAGCAGATGTAGTACTATAGCAGATTTAGGAGTCTTGATTAGTTTGATTAGATTTTAAATGGGAGTTTTGATTCATTTAGGATTTTTAATTAATTAGGAGTCTATAGAGACTTGGATATCTTTTAGTTATTTTAATATTTTGTTATGCCTAATTGATAGAGGAAATTCTTTTTGGGTTTATCTATGATTTGGTTTTCTTCGGAATTAAGCAAGTCTTTTGTATAAAGGGTTCCATACGTTGTAACAAAGAAAAGATACTGAATGATGATTTGATTATGAAAATTGAGATTTTGTGCTCGTTTATCTTGGTGTGAATCCAAAGACCTTCATGAAGCTTCAAGGCTGAAACCCCTTTATGGTGCGCCACCTTAACAAACCTATATGGATGTGTCAGTTATCATTTCTTGATTATGTGAGATGGTTAAAATGTCCTTCCATTTCTAAATGCATTTTTGGGTTTCACTTATCCCACACCTACTGTGGAATCCTGTGTAAGGGATTTATGCCATTCTTTTTTCCTTATCAAGCATTTCTAGCTTTTTTGCCATGTATTTTATACTTAAATTCACCCATGGCGAACTTCCTTCTTTGAGTAGCATAATTGGCGAAGTTGGTTTAATGTCATATCATAGAATAGCCTTGAGGAACTTATTATTTCTTTTATCCCAACTACTTAAATTTTATAGATTTGCCTCTTAACCCGTGTTCCCATTGCAGAAAGGAGATATATAGTTTTTGTAATCTTATTAGGTGAAAAATCTTTTTAGTGGATATTAGGTCAGGAACATAAGCTAACTTAAAAGCTAGAGACTTTTTAGAATATTTTGTCTTCTTTCATTACTATTTTTCTTTGTTTATGGAGACTGTTAATCATCAAGCTTTTGTAATATGTTACAGGTTTGGGACCTTACAACTTTACAGTGCATTGAGACCCTTACTGGCCATACAGATGTTGTCATGTCAGTATTATGTTGGGATCAATTTCTATTATCTGGTTCATTAGATCGAACAATAAAGGTAACATTTCCTTTGCATTGTAGTTAATCCATGCAAACTATATATTTACTTTGTTTCTAATACATGGAAATTTACAGGTTTGGGTTGCTACAGAAAGCGGAAAACTTGAAGTGACATATACTCACAATGAAGAACATGTAAGTTCTATGCTGGTATTAGATACACGGCACTTATATATATATATATATATATATATATATATATATATATATATATATATATATATATATTTAAAGAAATCTCTTTGGCTTATATGTTTTCTTTTCTTTTTCCCCTTTTAGTACTATGAATACACATTGGATTTTTTAATTGCCATATATGAGCAGTGACAAATATGCGTCTTCTGTTACTTGCAATAAACATTCACTGATCATATTGGAGCTTAATCTTCGGATGGGATTCTCGGCTTACTGAACTTCTGCACACTGACTAGAGCCTAGAGCAGTTCCTGTATGATACGTCTAGCCCAATGTTTAAAATAACGATAACGTAATGATAACGTTTTTTCTTTATTATGTTAATATAGGTTATAACGTAACGCATAACGTAGGTTACGCGATTTAATATTTATTTAATAAAATTAAATATATATTATATGTTTAAAAATTTATATAAATAGAAAAATAGTTTGAAAAAATCTAAAGAAATATCAAAATAATATATTATACATTTAGCAAGTCTCACAATAAATTTTCACATTCACAAGTTATAATAAGTTCGGAAACATAACAAATTTCATAATAAGTTCGCAAATATAACAAACTATAACAAGCATGATAATTGAGTTATAACAAGTATGATAATTTTTAACAATTATCTTTTGATAATATTATCTCAGCCAATTTTTTTAGCAATTATCTCTCTCTGCCCTCTCCGCCTAGATATTTCACTTTCTGCTCTCTCCCCCTCCTGATCTCTCTGCTCTCTCAGATCTCTCTCTCCTCTCTTGGGAGAGAGCAGAGAGAGATGAGGAGAGGGAGAGAGATCAGAGGGGAGAGCAGAGGGGGAAGAGAGAGCTTACATGTGCTTGGAGACGACGCCGACAAGAACCACGACGTAGAACCACCGCTTGGAGAAGACGCCGGCGAGAACCACGAAGGAGAATCACTGCTTGGAGACGACGCCGGCGAGAACATCACAACAGAGAACTACTAGAGGTAGGTCTTATTCTTCTTTCTTCTTCTCGGCGCCGACGACGAGGTTGCAGAGACGGCGGCGAGGTTGCAGAGAGGATTTTTTTTTGACCCTAAACCGAGCAAATTTGTGAGTTTTTATAAAAAGTCGACTTGCACTGTAACCTAAGTTACGGTGTGTTACATTAATAACGTAACGTAACGAACGTTACGGGCAAAATAACCATAGTTATAAAATATTGTGTTTTTTTAGCCCTGTTACGTAACGATTGATCGTCGTTAGATTATATAACGAGTTATAACGAGTTATATAACGGGTTTTTTAGAACACTGGTCTAGCCAATTATTTTGCACCAAATTTGAGTAATTGATGATTATTTTTCTTTTGATTTGACTTCAATCTAGTCGCAGACAACTTCAACCAACTCCTGCAATGTCTACAACCAATGCAGAATTTACAACCTAGGCAATAACCTCAACACATCAACCAAGTTCCATGAAGGAGCACAAGTCATTGTCGTGACATTAAAAGTTCAAGCATGTCACAAGGAGACAAATTATGGAAAAGTTTGTATTTCATTCAGCAAAATATCCTAACAATAGGGACAAGCAAGAAACAATCTATCTTACTAATGAACCCCTTGCATCCTTTGTATATAAAATCACCAGAAACCTACCTCAAACTTGTTAAAACAACTAGAAGCAAAGTTCTTATTCCCAAAAGCTTTAAAAAGTTTCTCCTCATGCTTTTCATCCATTAATTTTGTTATCTCCTCTGTTTTATTTCCTGAAACTTGTTATCTCCCTTCATTTGGAGGTTCTCTATATAAATTTCTTCAAGAAACATATCGTCCCTTATCTTATCCGCACATCTAGGACGTGTTCGGTTGCGAGAGTTAGAGTAGGAGTTGTGAAATTTATGGAAAGAGTTGAAAAGAGTTAAAGATTTGATTTTTTTTGTCGTGATTTTTGGATAGAGTTGACAAGAGTGACACACGCACGCACTAGAAAAGTGCATGTGCCAGGGGCATGTGAAGTTATTTAAATAGAATTATTCCGAATTATGAATATATATTTATAATTTATTCTAATAATTTATTGGCAACAACATAATTGATCTATTCAACAAAATTAACAATAATAGAAATATGTAGCTATTTTCATCAAAATGTTGGAGTAGAAAGAAACAAATATTTAAAATAAAAAAATAAAAAAAATGAAAGAATCAAAACAGGAAAACTCTGAAAAAAATGGAAACAAATAATTAAGGAAAATTAAAAATATGAAGAAAATAAAAAAAATCTAAAAAAGAGAAATCTAGAAACAGAATAATAATGATAAACTAAAAGAAACAAATCTAAAAAAAAAGAAGAGAATGGATTAAAAAATGGAATAGTATTGAAAAAATAAATAAAGAAAATATTTTAAAAGGAAAAACTGTGGAAAAAATAAAATCAGAAAAATATAGAAAGAATAAAAAAAGAAATCAAAGAATCAAAATGAAAACATTAGAAAAAAGAAGAGAAAAAATGAGAAAAAAGAAAGAACATAAATAATATGAAATAAGAAATAATTATTAAAAAGCTGAACAAATAATACAAAACAAATAGAAGAAAAAAATAAAAATAAATGAGAAATCAAGATAGAACAAACTTCATTTGGGAGAAAAAGACATAAACAATCATAATGAAGAATAAATAAAGGATGAAACCAAAATGAATTGAAAAAACTTAGTAGAACAAAATCATAAAACATGAAAAATAGATGAAAAACTATTATTATTATTATTATTATTTTTTTTTGGGGGGGGGGGGTGGTTGGATCTATCTAAGAAATAAAGAAAAAATGAACTGAAAAAAATCTAGGAAAAAATAAAAAATAAATCAAAAAGTAAGTAAAATGTAATAAATATGAAAACAAAATACTTGGGAAAAAAGGAAAAAAAGTATATCTGTGTCATAGATCTAAAAGAAGAAATCTAGGAAAATAAAAAATTGGAAAAAGGAAAAAAAAACATCTAATGGAAAATGAAAAGAAGGATTGAGAAAAAATTAAATGAGTAGTTGCAGGTATCTTAAGTAGGTTTATGCATCCATTTTATCTTTTTTATGGAAAATTATGTAAGATATAAACTGACACTATAAATTTTCATATCGGAACAATAGAGAGTATGTGAAAATTATAACTGACAAGAAATTGTCATATATCCATGAGACAAATATTGTTCCAAAACAAAACCAACTTGGAGATATTTTTCTCACATCCGTAATTTTTTCCTTTGCATTCAATTATGAATCGTGAAATAGAAACTTTGTGGTAGGTTTGTAAAACAAAAATAAACAATAAAATTATATACTCAAGGGGGAAAAAATCAAAACAATGAAAGATAACACCTATAAATTAAGATGCCTGATTTTACACGAGAGATTCTGCTAAGACGACCAAAAGCATAGAAATATTTGGTTGATGCGGGATATATCAACTTTCTTGCTCCTCAAAAGGCAGTAAAAATTAGAATAAAAACAAAAATAAAGAGAATAAAAATTATAAAATAAGAAACAAAGAATAAAAAAAGAAAATAAAAAAATATAGAGAAGAATGAGCGAAAATGAAGAAGAGAAAGATCTTCACAATAAAAGCCACAAAAGAATTAAAAATAGAGAAGCACAGAGTCAATTAAGAAAAAGATAATCTTTCTTTTCTATTCAAGTATGAATCAACCATGACACATTGAATCTTCGGCAGATCTGTAAATAAAAATTAAACAATAAAGTTATAAACTCAAGGAATAAAAAATCAAACAATGAAAGGTAACACCTATAAATTAAGAGAAGACAGATTCCTTATTTAACATGAGATCCTGAGAATAGGATAGCCAAAAAACATAGTAATATTTTGTTGATGCAGAATATATCAGCCATTTCTTTTCTTCTTCGTTGTAGGAAAAAAGAATTAAAAAATAGAATAAAGACAAAAATGAAGGAAGGATATAATTTCTAAAATAAGGAACAAAAAGTTTTTAGAAAAGGAAAATAAAAATACATAAAAAAGAATGAGCGAAAACGAAGAAAAGAAAAAGATCTTCACAAAAAAAACACATAAAAGAATTTAAAAAAGTAGAAGCACAAAGTTAATTAATAAAAAGAAAAAAAACTGATTATATTAGGACACAAAAGATTAGAGAGGAACAATTTATGTTATTTCAGAATTTCAATTTAGGAAAAAGAAAGAGAATTAAAGAGAATTCTCATAATTTGAGAGTTTCAATTATATTAGAACATTAGAAAGAAAGGATGCGAAAGAGACAGAGTTTTCATAATTTGATAATTATAATTAAATATTATATAGTTTTAGAGTTCCAATTATATTAGGACGATAGAAAAAAATTAAAAAGAGGGAGTTTTCATAATTTGAGAGTTCTAATTATATTAGGACGGTAAAAATTAAAATAAAACTAAGTACTAAAATAAAACTGATCAAATGGGGGGGGGGGGGGGGGGGGGGCTAAAAACATGCATGTAGTCTGTACTATTTGCTTTTAAGATTAGTTGTGTGTATGTATATATTTTGAATATTAAAATTATAATATTTCATTAACTCATAAGAGTATACACTACTCTACTTACAAATGTATAATGCATGAATGAAGGAGAATGGGGAGAGGACACTGGCCGTCACCCATAACTTCCAAGTTTCTTGCACTGAGACCCCTAAGTAGGTAGAAAAGAGAAGTTGCAATTCAGACTCATACATGCCAATTTGATAACACATCAAGCAAACATTTTTCTCTAACAACTTCCAAGTGCAGGTTCTCATTAGCTCTCTTACATCCTCATACAACTATTGAAGAGCAAGATTTTGTGCCTCTTGCTGCTGAAGACCCTGGCATTCCTTTTTTTCATATATGCCAGACTGCTGCTCCTAAGACCAGTTTAGCCAGTATAGTGCTCTCTTCTTTCTGAATTTTACTTTCAATGTTGAAATCTCATCTCGTAGAGTACCAATTTGTGCACCAAAGAGACCCAGCTTAAGCTTGCACAAAGGCCACAAATATGTAGAGAATGGGCAAGCGAAGAAGAGATGATCTGATGGGGACATCGAGACAAACGTTATTTTGATTTTGAGTTTGAGTTTGTATTTTTCATTTTATTGAGTCGAGTGAATTTTCTTTTATTTAGTAGTCTTGTTTTTCTCTTTTTAGTCTCACATCGACTATATGGAAAAAAAACTCAATAGTTGTAAGTCTATTTAAAAATTCTATTATTCTCAATAAAAGTAGACTAGAATTTGAGAATTTTTTTTGGAGGTTTTCCCCTGAGGGGTGTGTTGCCCATGGCGGGTGTCTAACTGTGAAGCTGAGCGTGCGGCGTGAAGCGGCGTAATGTCAAGATCGGGCGTGAAGCGACATGAGGTCCGTAGAGGTGGAAGGCTTTCTCACTTATCTCTTAGGTAACCATGAGCTATCTACTATTTCTTTCATCTCTCAATTTTTTCAAAATCCGTAGACCCCCCTCTCCCGTTTCACATTAATTTGGTATCAGAGCATGATTAGAAAAAAAAAATAATGAGTGATGAAATTAGAATTGTAATACGAGTTCCTGTGAAAAGATTTCTGATGTGAAGTCGGTACAATTTTATTTGAATCATTAATGGTTTCTTTTTTCATCTCTTCTGTCAAATAATCTCATTCATTTCTTTTTCATAAATTCAATAAAAATATTACAAAATCTTTCAATCTCCTTGTTCTCTTTTCTATTTTTTCAAAGCCTACTTTTTTCTCAAATTTCAATTCAAATCCTTATCTTAACCACAACATCAAACTCTTAGTTACAAAATCAAATGACAAAAAAACAGAAAAGGATAAAAAAGAAAATCATTCTCTTCATATTTTCTCTTTTTTTCTCTCTCATCTCTTCACATCCTCATGTGACACAAGCATGCCAAGTAAACACAACATGTTCTTAAAAAGCTTGTACCTTTCGTCTGACGCGAATACAAGCAATCAACCTAGTTCTTGCACAAGTTTAGCAACATCTGAACTCTTTGTGCATGCTTCTCTTGCGTGAATTCCAATTTAGCCAAGCTAGTTCAAGTATCAAATATTCAAGCAATTAGGTTCAGATCAATCAAACATATACAGTAGCCTCCTCGCGTGCTTCCCACGCGACAATCCCTGCTCAAATTCGAGTAACATCAACCTGCAAGTAATCAATTGTCCAATACAGAATCACTTGCATCCAAGTTTACAGTCAAGAGCTCGGTAGCCCTTCAATTGCAGGACAGTCCAGCCCCGGATCCTTTTCACTTGCCACGTTGTGCAGTATGGTCATACCACTTCTTCAGCAGCCCTGCAACACACGACAACATCACTTGACTTCAACAATAGAAGTACAAAATGGTGAGGTAACTGCATCAACAAAGATCAACAACAATAACAATTTCAGATTCAGTGTCAAGCTACCACCGCCTCAGTATACTCGACGGGGTCAAGTTCTTCTCACCCGGCGAGAGAATGATGGGGACTTCTATTTTGATTTTGAGTCTGAGTTGTATTTTCATTTTATTGAGTCGAGAGTGAATTTTCTTTTATTTAGTAGTTGTTTTTCTCTTTTAGTCCTACATCGACTATATGGAGAAAACTTAATAGTTGTAAGTCTATTTAAAGACTCTATTGTTCTCAATAAAAAGTAGATTAGAATTTGAGAAAAAAAATATTTTGAAAGTTTTTCCTTGAGGGGCGTGTTGCCTATGGCGGGTGTGAAACCCTAGCTGTGAAGCCGAGCGTGCGGCGTGAGCAGCGTGAGGTCAAGATTGATGAGTGTGCGGCGTGAAGCAGCATGGTGTCCGTAGAGGTGAAAGGACTTCTCACTTATCCCTTAAGTACCATGAGTCATCTACTATTTCTTTTATCTCTCAATTTTTTCAAAATTCGTAGCCCCCCTTTTCTCGTTTCACATCAAATTTGCTCTATGAAAGCATATCTAAAGTTCTTGCTAACATGTTGCAACAGGTGATTGATGAGTTGATTTCTCCAAATCAAAGTGCATTCTTCAAGGGAGACACATCAGTGATGCTACACTACTTGCTTTTGAACTTATCAGAGACTTTAATAGTCCTATGGGAAGCAGAATGTGCTTGAAGCTTGATCTCCAAAAAAAAACCTTTGACACATTGAACAGAGAATTTGTTTACTATCTAATGCACTATATGGGGTTTATTTACAAATGGATAAACTGGATTAAAGAGTGTTTCTACTCCCTCATTCTCTATTATGCTTAATGGCTCTCCCTCTGGTAAGCTCAAGAGCTCAAGTGGTATTCGACAAGGTGATCCCCCATCACCTTATATTTTTGTGATGGTTATGGAGTTTTGGTCCATCAGCATAGATATTGCACTTGCTTCTAACTCTATATAAAACCTATGAAGAGAATTGACAGGACAAACGCCTCCCACATCTTATTTGCTAATGATATGTTGGTTTTTTGCTAAGGCAATTAGCAATCAGCAAATCCTATTAGTGAGTTGCTCGAAGATTTACGATTGTTCACTGGTCTCACTCTGAACAAACAGAAAAGCAAGGTTTTCTTTAGCCAAGGGTGTAGAGACAAGCTTGATATTGCAAATGTTATGGGATTCCATTGGGCTCATTACCTATCAAATATTTGGGTTTGCCTTTGTCCATCTACAACCCAAAGCCTGGATATTTTTCTTCACTCATTGACAAAATGAGAACCATGATTGATGGCTGGATGGTGAAGTTCCTTTCAGCTGCTGGTAGAGCTGAATTAATTAGAAGTGTCCATAACATTTTGCATACTGGGTAGGGTCCTTCAAATTGCCAGGGTATTTGTTAAGGAGCTTGTTTGCTAATTTTTTCTGGAACAATAGGATGCACAGGTTCAGGCAATGGCAAGTAACATAAAGGAAATTAAAGGAACAATAGTAAATCTGAAATCAAGTAAATACGTGTATATCGATAACTCTGAATTGGAAAGCATGCATAGAAACGATATCGAGAGCATAGGTACCATAAACATGCGATAAATACTTTAAACATGCGATAAATACACTAAACATGCGATAAATACAAGTATGGACAAAACTAGTTGTATAAGCTCAAATTATGAATTCACAGGATAGATACGTCAAGGGGATAATCTAAACAAGGAAACCCTCATCTATATACCACATATCTGATGTCACCATCATCTGAGTTCATACAACTTGAGTTGCCTTCAGGGTATAGAGCTGAAAGGATATCTGTAGGTCTAAAGTTGAGGGAGTCTTGATATCATACATATATCATATATTAATAGAGTTGCAGTATTAGGTTAGTTTGGAGGCTTTATAATTCAAATTAGTATGGGCAATATGGATGCAGGAACACTACTTGTCTGGCAGGCATTTGCATCAGGCCATAGCTAATCGCTCAGATTTTGGAACATGAAAGTGGATATGCAGTTCTAAATATGAAGCTTTGATATGCATGACCAGAAAGATGGGCAATGGGAGGGATACTTATAACGCCCTGATCCCGCGGGTACGGAGACGTTACTGCAACGTATATACGCAGGTCGGAAATACCCTCACGTATATACGCTAAGCATCAGTACATGCAAGAATCAGAGTATGGAAGCACGTGGTGTATTATACACTCTAACATATGAGTACAATTACAAAGTTATCACCAGATGTGACAAATATTATAAGAATATTACATCACCGATAGGTACAAATGCGAGAATACAAAGAGATGTATAAGTATGAACAGTACAATGACGCTCACGAATTTACATAAGGAAAACTCGAGAGACGCGCAAGGGGGTCTGGAAGGATAGGGCTTCAGACGGTCTGCTGGAGATTCACTCTACCGCTACACTTTTTAGGTCAGCAAGTGGGAGAATCCACACGCTTCAAGCTCCAGGACATGAACATGAGGATCCAGGGGAGTCAGAACTCCTGGCGAGTGGTGAGTGGTGATGCGAATGCCAAGTGGCGTGCGAAGATAAGCATACGTGTATCAATAAATTCAAATCATAAACATGTATTGAAAACCGTGTCGTAAGCACAAGTATACAGAAGCAAGTAGATATATATAGCAAGCGATATCAAGTAAGGAATACTCATGTATGATATGATAAGAGGAGACTGGTGGAATAGAACACAAGTGGTAAAGTAGGATGTAAGCATCATATATAGAAACGATCATAAAACCGGAAATCCGAAGTGAAACCCGATGGAAGCAAACTCGGCAAAGCATACAACAATATAAAATTGGCATCTTTTATTGTTATTATTACTCGTCTTACCCAGATGTCTAGATATATGAACTAGCGTCCCAGCACACATATATCCACATCTGAATAAAGCAAGGTTGTTATTGAAAACCAACGGGGTATCAACGAACAATGTTACAGTGGGTCCCGTACATGCCCCGGGACCACGGTCCAGGGCGTTCCATTGCTGGTGTATGGAACTGGCCGCAAGGCCTACAGGAGGGTTTTATAAGATGCCATTTTCAAGATGGTATCAGGAAGGAGGGAGAGCCAGCACTCCCCACGGTGGCCTGGTGGCCCTCAGGTCAGGCCGGAAGTTTTAGTTACACAACATACCTAATACCACTGTAAACACGAACATATATTGATAGCCGTAAGTTTCCCCCGACCCGATGTACGTTGTCTCATTTTATAGTTTATTAGATAATTATCAATTCCGGGAATGAACAGGAGCAAGCCAGGAATATCAGGAATACATGTGTACCAGGAGTACAGTTTGTACTAAAATATATGAAGATGTAAACAAGATGTCAGGTCATCACTCCCGTTATCGTGATAATTATAAGAGTCAAGTACGTCATGTCAGGTGTCAAGTGATAGCATCACAAGAGGGTGATATTAGGCATGTGATAAGTCATATCATAACAAGGAGCAATTGTCAAGTAGTAGCATGTCTAGTGTCGGATGATATCACATCAGTTGTTAAGTGAATGCAGACATGTGTCAGATATTAGCATGTAGATGAAGGGTATCAAGTAATAGTATGTCAAGTGTTAACATATCAAGCATTACATGGCATATGATAGAGTAATAGCTGAGCACAATCAAGCAGAGTGAACAAGCTGGAGGTATGGACAACAAACAATGTTTAACACTAGAGCGCCTGGTGAGGTTACCGGGACAACTCGGCTTAAAGTGCGAGTAGAAAATCTCGGCAGCATCTCGCCTAGACGAATCTAGTGGTAAAGCGCTAAGCATGCCTACTAGGCGGAGCTAAAAGACCTGATGGTCTGAGCGTACTTCTCTTTCGAGGTAGTGGGCGAGAGCACGAAGGCTAAAGTACGCTCAGGGTCTAAGCGCACTCTTGGTAGCTACCACGAAACTCATAAGGGTACATGCCTGAAACCATTGGGTAGCCAGCCTGGGAGTGGGCAGAAATTCAGGCCAGTACGAGAGTACCTGCACGAGATGTTAGTGCGATACGAACAAGCGTAATAATATCTAGACTACCATGGAGTGAAGAAACCCGGAGGCTGATAGGGCTCGGAGGCCAAGTAGAAAGCCCGAAAGCTGAAAGGGCCCGGAGGCAAGTAGAGAGCTCGGAGGCTAACGACCACGAAGGGTCGGCCACGCATGGTATAAAGCAGTAAAAATAGTACATCACAGATATAGTATAAATGCAAGAAGGAAACTACCCTAACACAAGCATTCGTCACAGGCATATACAAGTACAATCATGGGCACTTGGCTACATACAAATACAGGGCACCGCCCAATACAAATACATTTAAATATGAAATAAATACACGTCGACCTGACGAAACGGGGACACCAAAAGGAGGCGAGGACACTCGCCTAAATCTCCGAAAAAGTCAAATACTATGAAATCCCTAGAACTAGCGCACGCGCCAAAATATAATAAATATATATATATATATATAATTTTTAGAGAGAGAAAGAGAAGAGGAGAGAGAAGAGAGAAAGAGCTAGAGAGAGAAAGAGAGGGCTAGAGAGAGAGACCTAGAAAGAGAGATTTAGAGAGAAAATCTAGAGAGAGAAAGAGGGAGTTAGAGAGAGACTAGAGAGAGATGGACTGCAGAGAGAGTCTGCAGAGAGAGGGGGACGGTGAGAGAGAAAGAGAGAACTGGAGACAGAGAGAGTCGGTTAGAGAGAGAGAGAGCTAGGGGGTTGTTGCCCCCTGCTCACGCACAGCGCCCCTTTGGCGGCGCACGGCCTAGTCGCCGGCTAGGCCACGCCAGGTGGCGGCGCCAGGGCGGCGCTGGCCACCTGCGGGCAGAAGGTGGCGCTAGCCACCCCAAAAGAGAGGGAAAGTGGGGGGGGGAAGAAAAGAAAAGGAAGGAAAAAAAAAAGGAAAGAAAAGAAAGGAAGAAGAAAAAGAAAAGAGGAGCGGAGCGGAGCACGCCGGAGTTGGGAGAGGTCGCCGGGGATGGTGGTGGTGACCAGATCTTAGGGAAGAGAGAGAGAGGTAGAGTGAAAGAGAGTGAAATTGGAGAGAGTTAGAGAAGGAAAAGGAAGAAGAAAGAGAGAGGAAGGAGATGGGGAGAAAAGATGGCCGGAGTTGGGAGGGGCTCCTCGCCGGCGACGGTGGCCGGAGCGTCGGTGGGGGCTCTGGGTTGGGCATCGGCAAAAAAATGGAGAAGAAGAAAAGAAGGGAGAAGAAAAGAAGGAAGAAAGAAAA
>JAVJIF010027087.1:0-46884 GCA_038442645.1 Agave tequilana
GGTACTGAAAAAGATGTCAAGATTTGTGCGCACCATCCAATGTGAAGTAAGCTTGTAAAGACATGTTGTCACGGGGGTGGAAAAAGAGTCAATAGTCCGTGAAATTGGGAGGATGGGAGAATCACAAGAAGATGTGATAAGCCAAGAATTGCAAAGCGCTGTCGGAAGCAACTTCCAACCCTGAACTCTTGGGCCTATGAATAAATTTATCAATTTTATAGCCCGCCATCCGACACTTGAGAGCTTTATAAGAAGGAGGGTAGGGAGAAATGTGTAAGAAAATTAAGAGATGCATCTATGCACTTGAGCTTCTATTTAAATCATTTAAACTCATGATAGAGAAGAAGTCGGATCGTTTGGGATAGGCTTGAAGCAGCCATCCCCTTATGAGATAAGTACACGGGTACTTAAGGCTGAGGTAGGGGCGGCTGGAAGGGAAGCAATATGAATACACGGTGATGTCGGATGGATGGACAGATAGGAAAGAGTAGGAGTTTGATAAACTTTCTTGTGAATTCACCCGAGGGGACTTTCTTTTATAAGTCCATTGATGTGTCGGAATCGATCAAGACCGGAGCTTTCTTGTGGGAGCAACTTGATAAGGTTAGTGACAGAGATTGGCGTGGAGCATGTTCTTCAAGTGATTACCGACAATCATGCATCTTATGTGAATGCCGGTGCAAGATTTATAGACACAAGAAAAATGTCGTTATTAGACTTCTTGCGCTGCTATTGTCTTGACTTGATGCTTGAAGATATAGGCAAGATGAAGATTCACACGGAGACTCTTGAGATAGCAAAGGTATAACCCAATTCAAATACAACCATGATTAGCTTCTTAATTTGTTTCGGGCACACACAAAGAGGAAGGAACTCTATGACCGACCATTACACGATTGTTACTCCTTCTTGACTCTACAAAGGTTATATCAATTAAGACAATCTTTGAGAAAGATGTTTGCATCTGAAGAATTCAATAGGAGCACTTGGGAAAAAAAAAAACCAAATAGAGTGAAAGCAAAACGAGCGGTGATTTCTACTAAAAGTTTTTGGGCCAAAGTTTTGTTTTGCTGTAGCACCGCACTCCACTCGTGTATGTTCTACGAGAGGTGGATTTGGATGTGAGGCCATCTATGCCTTTTCTTTATGATATACTTGATATGCAAAGGAGAAGATACGGGATGTGGTGTGATGACATAAGAGGAAGTACATGCCTTACTGGAATAGATTGACCAGAGGTGGACAGGTATGTTACATAGGCCTCTTCATGCGGTAGCATATTTCCTAAACCCAAGATGTTTTTATAGTGAGAATTTTAGCAATGATGTTGAAGTAAGAAAGGGCCTCGTGAGTGCATGCAGCGCATGATCCCTGACATTCGTGAGTATGCACAGGCTGATATGGAGTTAGATAGTTATAACAGAAGCTTGGAGAACTTGGAAGCCAGTTAGCTCAAATGACCTTGAACGCTCGTAGTCCAGGTATATTTAGTGAATATCTATGATTCTTTGTTTAGTCATGCTGTCTAACGCTTAAATCTCTTTTAGCTGCTTGAGGGAGAGATTTGGAGATGAAGTTCCTACACTTTAAAAGTTTGCAGTTCGAATTCTCTCTTACTACTAATGCTTCGGGATGTGAACGCAACTGGAGCACTTTTGAGCAAGTAAGAAAAGTTAAAACTTACAAGTTATAACTTTCTTTATAATAAATAAGAAATGGCTTAATTTTAGAAATAAATTTGTTTGTTAAAGGTACATTCAAAGAAAAGATGCCGCTTGGAGCAATTACATCTAAAATCTCTCGTTTAGGTATGTACAACATCAAGCTTCGAGAGAGGAATATTTGTAGGAGACGATTGGATATTGATCCGATTTTGATAGAGGAGTCGGCTAGCGATGATGAGTGGCTTGTAGACCGAAGAGTCTTGTCTTATGGATGATATTGCATGGCTAGATGAGATAAGGGAAAAGATGAGGCAAGGGAAGAGATGAGGATAGAGATTTCTAGATGTCACCGCACTTGGTAATGAAGACTACTAGCATTGCTAATGAGTCTAGAGAAAAGAGACAAAAGGTAGATAGTTATTCTTCCATAGACAAAGGAAAGAACCTGTCATGATGATGTGGATGAGACCAGGGATGATATCGGTCCAGAGGATGCTGAGTACATCTTGGAGGAGGAGGATTTAGTCATAGTAGATGAGATTAGGGCATGATATTATTTCAGGATATTATGACTATGACTTATGTTTGCGAACTTCTTATGAAATTTGGTTGTTTATGAACTTGTTATAACTTGTGAATATGAAAAATTATTGTGATACTTTCTAAAATTTGTTGTGAGACTTGATAAATGTGTTATATATTTGTTTTGATTTTTTAGATTTTTTATATTATTTTTTATTTATTAAAATTCTTAAATATAGTATATATTATTTTTATTAAATAAATCATTAAAACCTACGTTATGGTTACGTTATAAACTATCTTAACATAACAAAAGAAACAACGTTATCGTTAGTTATCGTTATTTTGAACATTGGGTTAGACTACTATTAAACTTACTATGAGAGTCTCTGTCATTGCACCAAAATTCTGAGTTAGATGAGGGTTGATATATTTATATTTTAACAGACCCGGCAAGTCAAACGTCTTTTTTATGGGCTGAAACCTGAGCTTTTTCCGCTAGCAGTATTTTATTTTTTATCTGCTTTTCAATGCGCACACCCGGTGAACTTTGAACACTGAGTTGCTCTAATACCATATTAAAGTTCCTGCCACTGCACAAAAACTTCGAAGTTAATATGAGGTTGAGGTATTTATATTTAACGCTTACAAAAATTAAATTTAACACTATGTAAATGACTTGAAAGAAGGATAAATATGCAAAAATAAGTATAATAGTCGCGATGTATTAGCTAGTAAAGCCTTGATATATCAACAAGCAAAAGCATAACCAAAATCAATGTTTTGAAAGTTGCCAATGATTAATGGTGAAAAATCACAGGACAGTTTTCAGTCTCTCCTTAGCATATAGTAATGCCTTTCAAAGTTTCATGCTACTTAGGGGGAACTCATCTCCAGAAGACTGTCAAACAACTTGCCACAGGTTCTCAGGTCTTTCTACCAAATTACTCTTTGCATTGCAATCAGTTTCTTTTAATTCAATTACATTAGTTGCTAAATTTCAAAACAAAATGATTTCAGCCACCATATTTGTTTAGAAATCTTATATCATTCAAGTTCAAGTCTATGTCCATTTCTGACAATCACCAGTTAGTAATATACAGTTGTAACAGTTCAGATTCTGTAATATGGAACCACAATTCAAATGCACAGATGGGCACACTATTGCCAAAATCTTCTCTCTCTGAGCAGTGATTGAGTCTCTCTGTTATCCGACATAAGGAATACATTTCGTTGGCCAACTTGGCTTTGTATGAGTTTCTCATGTGATCTTCCTATTTGGTATTTTGGTTCCATATTTCTACTCATTGATGGGAAGAACCAGAAGAATCCACCAACATTGTGTGTATGAGGTAAAAGAAAAAAATCATTTGGAAGATTGTAATATTACCCTTCAAGAAAAGGACTGATGTCATTTAGAAGTCTCTAGCGTAGGGTACCACCTCATTAATACGAAGTTGATTGAATGAGATGGATTTGTATAGAGGCAGGTCCTCTCGAGTACCTTATCATCACTGGCATTGGTCTTCACTTAGACACGTTCTTTTGTGATAAATCATGAAGAGCTACTTAAATTTATAGCACGTTGGAATCGATAACTATAGGCCCTCACAAAGAGTTTGCATGATACATGATAGATGTATTGAGAGGAGGATTTGAACCTAATCTTAGACTGGCTTCTATGTATCCACTTTATTTGGTAAGTCTCCACCAACTTGACCTGAATCATAACTGGACAGAGGTTGTCCAGGTTCAACTGGATTTGAACTAAGGTGGAGTTTGTCAAGAATTGAAGCAATCTTGAGTGAACGGATGAATTCAACAAGAAGGTATTTGGTGTGGCAACCATGTGTGGTTCACTCCTCTCTCACTTTGTGGTACTGTAAAACCACACTTCTTGGTGCAACTACTTCATTTTAGTACTACTGGTTTCACTATAAGTTGTTCATGATGATTGTTGGTCCAAACTTGGTTTGGTTGTCTTTGGATGAGGCTGGTCCCTATTCTGATTTAATACACTTTTGGTTGTAAGGTTTCCAATGACACCCTGTAATGGTCCTGCTCTATATTGTAACAATCTAAGTGGCGTTAGGTTGTAGAAAAATCCCCTTCCCAAAAAGAAGAAAAAAGAAAGAAAAAAAAACAAATACAAACACAGAAAACCAAAGAACAGAAAAACTCAACCCCCCGCACCCAACACAACACACACACACACACCACACACACACAGAGAGAGAAGAAGAAGAAGAAGAAGAAAGGTGGGGAAAGAGTTTTTTTTTTTGTTAATTATGTTGTACTAAATGGAAACAAGATAACTTCTCTAGCTTGATACAAGAAAAAACAAATTGGTCTAGGAAGCAACTATGAAGAATGCAGTCAGTTAATACAACAGGTTATAGGAGTTTTATTGTTTGGGGATGTTTTTGTATGACAAAGGGATGGGACATATCAACCAATCAGATGACACCTTCTGTAGGCTTCCAACAATTAGGTTCCATCAAAAACCCAATAATGTTGGCATTGCTTGACATACATCTAAGCTAACAAAACTATAATTCCTATCTCAGTGTACATGAATTATATTCTCAATTATATATTTCTATCTTGTGAAAAAAGAAAAAGTGGCAACTGTTCAAGAGTTAGGAACAGGTATAAGAGTCGGCTAACAGTTCAGACATCAAAACATTGAAAGACATAAAACCAACATAATGATAACTGCAGAAGGAGATCTGCAAAAGTTTGTTATACTAGTTGTGTATTATGAAACGATTTAAAAGAAGGATAGACATGCAGAGTGAAGGGGAAAAGTTTGATCAGTTTAGATAGTTAAGGCCTTGACATATAAACAACCTAAAGGCATAACAAAAATCGGGGCCTTGAAGATGTTAGTTTATGATGGCAACTAATGGCGAAAAGCGCGGGATAGTTTTCTATGCTGATAATGCTTATATCAAAGTTTCATGATAAATATGACCTCTTGCATCTCCGTGAGACTCAATCAACTTCTATTGCATTCTTCGGATTTACGTTTTTTTACTATTTATTCTTTGCATTGCAATAAGGTTCTCTAAGTTCTATTTCATTAATTGCTACCTTAAATCGAAATGATGTCCGTTGTCATAATTGTTAAGAAATCTTTATATCAATTGATCATTCTTCGCAATATTATAGCTATTTCTGACATTCCCATTAATATACAGTTTGGATTTTCTATTATGAATCCGAAATTCCAGACCACAGATGGGACATAATATCTGTGAATAACTTTGATCTCTGGGCAGTGCACTTCCGTTGGCCGACTTGGCTTTGTATGAGTCTCTAGTGTGCTCTTCCTATTTGATCTTTTGGTTCCATGTTTCTACAATTCTATTCATTGCAGTCTAAAGTGTCCAAGCATCATTTGGAAGACCATGAGGTTTAGCCTTTGGGAAAGGAATGAAATCATTTAAAAATCTCTAGTGTAGGGTACCACCTCTTTAATATAAAGTTGAGATGGAGGAGAATGGATTTAGAAAAGGAAAACTCCTCACTAATATCTTATAATTATTAGGATTAGCCTTCATTTAGACACATTCTATTCATGATAAATCATGATGATATACATGGATTTTTTTGGCATGTCCAATGCACCTGAAGTGCAGGTTTGGGTATCCAAAAGGCAGATAAAAAGAAAATATGCAAATATATTTCAAGGTAGGATGCAAACATGAATAATAGACTTAGTACTAAAGAAAAGAAAGATATAGGTGAGCCACACACATTTCTTTAAGAAGATAATGCAAGAGAAAAATCCTTTAGCATTATAATAGACATAGTATAGAATTGCACAAACATATTTTGCACTGCACTGCTGATTGCATGCTTTTCTTTACAGTCCATTTATGCTTTTGTTCAATTTTTTGTTAATAACCTTTAAGGTTAAAATAAAGCAACAAGTTTACCTTGGGGCTAAATCTTCATACCCACTCCTCATGGAAGAAGCATAGGGCAATAAACCTGCAAGAATTGATCTCATACACGGAGATAGCCAAGCCCTCAACAAGAGGCATGGTAGACTGCAATGCCATTCCTTGTTAAGCATATTAGCAGACAGAGGAGACGATACCAGAAATACTGAATAATTATCTTGAATCATGAACCTCTTTCTTCCATCAAATAGCTAACAGGAAACACTCAATAGCATATTACCATTTTTATTCCCATGATATTGTCCGCAGTTGTCCTAAATCCCAATCGTCCGAGTTCTGCACCAAATTGTGGTTCTTCAAGTTCGCTGTTATGACAGTATGATACCGAGCAAGACTATGACAATTTTTATCTGGAGCATGACTCATATTTAGGGAAGAGGATCAAAATTGGAGTTTTTAAACTCATCGGAGTTGATCCGGAGAAATGAGCATCAGTGAGCTCAAACTGTGCGAGCTCATCTGAAGTTTTCAAAAGCTGGCATCAAGCTTTCAAAAGCCAATAAGCTTTCGAAAGCTTGAGAAGGCTTTCGACTCGAGCTGTCGAAAGCACTAAGACAGGCCAACTCTCGGGAAGGCAACTTTTGAAAGCTGATCCCAGAGCTTTCAAAAGTTCTGCAGCAAAGTGGGTGAATCTGACCCGAATTTTGATTCTGATTCTGGTTGAAGTCTGTATTTGTATTTGACCCATATTTTGAGTAATTGGGTTTCTTTTTCTGACTATAAATATGGGATCCTTTGAGATCAATTGTAACGTGAAAAACTTGACATATTGAATAAGACCATCCCCCTTCTCCCCGAGGACGTAGGCAAATTATCGTACATCGTTAAATCTCGTGTTCTTCTCTTTTGTTTATATTTGTTCTATATTTGTGATTAATCTCTCGGTGTGTTCTCGTGCTGATCTCAACAAATAGTGTTTCGCTTTCGCATAAGCGCAACAAGTGGTATCAGAGCTGCAAGGGCAATCTTGGAGGCGGTGGAATTGAAGATTTGGGAAAGATCTGACCTAGGGTATCGCGATTGGAGGTAAAAGTCTCATCTTTATCCTAGTTGAAGATTCCTTTATGAAATTTTTTGTTGAGCTTGTTTAGTGAAGATAGCTGAAGTTAATCAATCCACAGTGAACACCGTGAATATCTACAAATCGAAAATCGATGTGGTGAAGTTTGATGGCACAAATAATTTTGGCACGTGGTGATATGAGATGGTGGATGCGTTGAACACACAGAATCTTGAAGAAACTCTGAAATTGCAGGAGAAACCAGAGGATGTTCAAGAAAAAGATTGGAAGAAAATGAAACGGACGGCGTGTGACATCATCAGATCTTATCTGACACAATCATGTGATGAACGAGACCTCTGTGAAGAGGATTTGGGAGATTCTAAATAGCAAGTACTTGGCAAAGAGTACTGAAAATCGCTTGCATCTAAAGAGAAGGTTTTATCGCTTTCAGTTGAAGAAGAAATCTCTCTATTGGTGGGCACATGGACAACTGCACGAAGCTTCTTGCATATTTAACTAACGTTGATGAGATGATTAAAGACGAAGACAAGCGTTGATCCTGATGAGTTCTCTTACGGATGATGAGTATGAGATCTTTGTCTTGACATTGATCAATGGTAAGGCATCACTTAGCTATGATGAGATATCAGCTGCTCTTATAAATCATGAGTTGAGGAGGAAGGATACGAAGTCCTCAAGTAGTACATCAGCAGCAGAGGTATTAACTGTAAGAGAACGGAGTTCCAATCAGAATGGCAAAGGAGATCGAGGAAGATCGAAGTCCAAGGCCGATAATCATAACATGGGAAAGGATCAATGTGTGTTCTGCAAGGAGAATGGACACTGGAAAAAGGATTGTCCAAAGCTGAAAAATAAAAAGAAGGAACCACAGTCAGAGGCAAATGTCGCACAGACGGATGGTACTGATTCTGATTCTTCTATTTTTTCGCTCTCTATTGCTTCTACATTTGCTATTCAGATGTTTCTGAGTGAATTTTGGATATGAATGCTACTTATTATGTTTGTCCCAAGAGAGAGTGATATTCTAGTTTTGAAAAGCTAGATGGTGTAAGAATTAAGAGTAACTATTATGCGGATTAACAGCCAAGATTTTAGAATCAATATCATCTCAAAATTAGAATGCATAATCAAAACCCTAATACTTAAATCTCCATACCTGAAGCCATTGAAGAAGATTGGATGAAGATTGAAGAAGACCTTGATTCCTTCCTTTTGATCCTGCAAACCCTAATGCAATGATCCTCTTTTCTCTATCTCCTTTCCTTTCACAAAACCTCCAGAAAATCTTTTACCGATGGATGTCTCAAAAATGAGCGATAGTTTTGTATTTCTTTGCAGGAGGAGAAAAGTGGGTCGCACATTTGCAAATAAACCCTTGAAATAATACCATCCATCATGGTACCCTTATATCTCAAAAGTTTATATAAACTATATAAATGTGACTTTAATATGGGCACCCTTAATATCAGTTAACCTTAATTAGGAATCCAACAAATAATCAAGGTTATTGGTCCACCTTTAATGTGAGATTAACATTCTCCCACTTGGACCATTAACCGATTAGGTTAAAACTTTAGAAAACAAATAAAGAAAAGACTCATTTGTAAATCATTTTTGACTCTATTGGATTCCATACCGAAAAACCTTGACACGTGATTACGAATTTTAAAAACAACAACTGATAAGCCCAAATATGAAATACTGTAATACTGCAATTAGCTTGGACCACCAATGCGAGTCATAGCGGTTATACAACATCCACGTCATACTCCCTTCTATGTACCACAACATTGATAACCCTTACTAATTGAGTCCATAACCATAATGACCCCTGTAATTGTCTTGTAAAGACATTTCCTGTTTAACATACATCCATACAAAATATGTGCACACATAATTGGATAACAGGAAACACAGAAACAACCTTTTATTGCGCAATAATGTCAATTACATAAGTACCAAAATATACATTTACAGATTGTCCAAAAGACCCATTCTAACAACATGTTCCTTAAATGTCCTTGGAGGCAATCCTTTTGTCATTGGATCAGCAACCATTAAAGTGGTACTTATACTTTCAATTGACACTTTCTGTTTCTTACTCTTTCTCTAACCACCAAGTACTTCAGTTCTATGTGTCTAGAACCATTAGAGTACTTACCATTCTTAGAGAAGAAAACGGCTGCTGTATTGTCACAATATATCTTCAGCGGCCTGGCAATAGAGTCAACTACACCAAGTGCTGAGATAAAATTCCTTAACCAAAATGCATGATTTGTGGCCTCAAAACAAGCTATGAACTCAGCTTCCATCGTGGATGAAGCAATGATAGACTGCTTTACACTCTTCCACGAGATTGCCCCACCTGCTAGCAAGAAATAAATCCTGAGGTAGACTTCCTGCTATCTGGGCAACCACCAAAATCTGAGTCCGAATAGCCGATCACCTCCAACTGATCTGATCTCCTATATGTGAGCATATGGTCCTTCGTCCCTTGAAGATACCGCATAACCTTCTTAGCCAACTTTCAGTGCTCCATTCCTGGATTGCTCTGGTATCTTCCCAACATCCCAACTGCAAAACTGATATCTGGCCTGGTACAGGTGCTTGCATACATCAAGCTCCCAACAGCTGATGCATACGGAACTTTCTGCATTTGACCCTTTTCTAAGTCATTTTTGGGACACTGGCTCCCACTTAATTTGTCACCCTTCTGAATGGGTGCAGGACTGACTGAACACATTTCCATATGAAATCTTTCCAAGACTCGGTTGATATAACCTTTCTGAGACAGTCCTAGTAATCCTCGAGATCTATCCCTGAAGATCTCTATGCCAATCACATAAGCTGCCTCACCCATATCAACCATCTGAAAGTTCTTGGTAAGATAGCTTTTAGTTTCATACAGCAGACCAATATCACTACTGGCTAACAAGATATCATCCACATACAGAACCAGAAAAATAAACTTTCTCCCACTGATCTTTAGATATATACACTGATCAACAGTGTTTTCTGTAAATCCAAAAGATGTAATGGTATCATTAAACTTTATATACCATTGCCTGGAAGCTTGTTTAAGTCCGTATATGGATTTCTTTAATTTGCAAGCCAAGTGTTCTTTACCTTCATTTGCGAACCCTTCAGGTTGCTCCATGTAAATTACCTCATCCAAATCTCCATTCAGAAAAGCAGTTTTCACATCCATTTGATGTAACTCCAAATCATAATGAGCTACAAGTGCCATAATGATTCTAAGAGAGTCCTTCTTTGATACTGGAGAGAAGGTTTCTCTATAATCAATGCCTTCCTTCTGAGTGAAACCTTTAGCCACAAGTCTGGCCTTATATCGTTCGATATTGCCTTAGAGTCGCGCTTGGTCTTAAAGACCCATTTACACCCGACTTTCTTATAGTTATCAGGCAATTCAACGAGATCCCAGACTTGGTTTTGGTCCATAGATTTCAACTCATCATTCATAGCATCAATTCATTTACTAGAATCATTGCATTCTATGGCTTGTGAAAATGAAACTGGATCTTTATTTATCCCAATATCATAATCAGATTCCTGTAGATACACCACATAATCATCTGGAATGGCAGATCTTCTTTCCCTTTGAGATCTTCTCAAAGCTGCCGGTTGTGGTGGTTCTACAATATTTTCAATGGCGATATCCTCATGGAGTGGTGAACCAATATCAATATGTTGTTCTGGTATCTCAACTTGATGATCAAGCTGAGGGACAACAATTTCTCTTGAAGGAAAGGTAATTGGGATATTTACCCTTACTACTTCAAGATCTACCTTTCTTGGTTCATCACTCCCACTAAATTCACCATTCTCCAGGAATCTGGCATTACCAGTTTCAACTATTCTTGTACTATGGTTAGGGCAATAAAATTTGTATCCCTTAGACTTATCTGGATAACCAATGAAATACCCAGATATTGTTTTTAAGTCTAATTTCTTTTCTTGTGGATTATATATTCTAGCCTCTGCTGGACAACCCCAAACATGTAAATGTCTTAAACTAGGTTTCCTACCAGTCCACAACTCGAAAGGAGTTGTTGGGACTGCCTTACTAGGAACCCTGTTTAAGATATACATAGCAGTCTTTAAGGCTTCATTCCACAATGAAATGGGTACATTAGAGAAGCTCATCATGCTCCTAACCATATCCATAAGAGTTCGGTTTCGCCTTTCAGCAACACCATTCTGCTGAGGCGTACCTGGCATTGTGTATTGAGCACAATACCACGTTTTTCTAAAAATTTGGCAAATGGGCTAGGATGTTGTCCTGACTCATCATATCTACCATAAAATTCACCACCTTGATCTGATCTTATGATTTTAACCTTTCTATCTAATTGTCTCTCGACTTCTGTAATGAACACCTCAAGGATGTCAACAGCCTGAGACTTTTCATTAATTAGATACACATAACCATAACGTGACAGATCATCTATAAAGGTAATGAAATATCTCTCTCCCGTAAAACATGGAATTGAGAGTGGTCCGCAAATATCTGTATGAATTATTTCAAGGAGTTCTTTACTTCTTGTGGCACCTTTCTTAATGTGTTTGGTTTGCTTTCCTTTTATGCAATCCACACACACATCAAAATCAGTGAAGTCTAGGTTATCCAAAATCCCATTCTTCACTAATCTTATTATTCTATCCCTGGAGATATGCCCCAGTCTCCTATGCCACAAGATAGAGGATTTTTCATTTATTAAGCCACGTTTAATACCAACATTCGAATGCAGAGATAATAAAGATTGTGCAAACTCATCATTCAATGAAATTTTATATAAACCATCACATAAAATTCCATGTCCAACCGGAATTGAATTATACATTAAACTGAGTTTTCCACAACTGAATAAACAGAATATCCAAAAACATCTAATTTGGATATTGACATTAAGTTCCTAAAAATCGAAGGTACATAAAAAGTATCTTCAAGATCCATCTGATGTTCCGTCTCCAAGAGTAGTCGATAAGTACCAACATATTCGACCTCCACTTTAAGACGGTTCCCCATAAAGACGAATCTCTCACTTTCCTTCAGTTTCCGGTTTGTAAGGAATCCCTGCATTGAATTAGTTATGTGAGTTGTGGCTCCAGAGTCAATCTACCAAGTATTAGAAGGTACTTCAGAAAGATTTGATTCATAACATACAAAAGAAAGATTTATACCTTTCTTTTCGAACCAAGCTTTCCTCTTGTTGCAGTCCTTCTTCACATGTCCTTTTCTGTCACAGAAGTAGCATTTGACAGTGAAAGCCTTTCCATGACCTTGGCTGCTTTCCCCATGATCATGCCCTTTCTTTGATGGAAATCTCTTACCTCTTCCATATTTACCTTTCTTATGGATACCTCCTTGAGTTACTGCCAACGCTGAGTGATGCCCTTCTTGCCTCAGTCTCACTTCCTCTTGTACACACATACCAGTTAGCTCATTCAAATTCTACTTATCTTTATGAGTGTTGTAGTGAATCTTGAATGGCCCAAACTGAGGAGGAAGTGAGTTGAGGATGAAATGTACAAGAAGGATTCATCCACTTTCATACCCAGTGATCCTAACTTAGCAGCCTTATCAGTCATATTTAGAATGTGTTGTTGAACTCCTCTATTACCATCATATTTCATGGTGGTAAGTTCAGCCATAAGGGTGCCAGCTAATGACTTATCTGCAGACTTAAATCGGTCTCTTACAGCAGATAAAAGTTCAGATGCACTAGTAGTATGTGGGAGTGAAGTCTTGATGTTATTGGCTATGGTCATCTTTATGAACATGAGACTGAGTCTATTCGACCTTTCCCAAGCTTTGGCATGGCTAACCTGCTCTGCTGTACTTTCAGCAATCACTTCATCAGGTTTCTCTACCAAAAGGGCCATGTCTAGGTCCAGGACACCCAGTGTAAAGTGTACATGCTCAAACCACTCAGAGAAATTTGTACCATCCAGGGCTGGTATGCTAGTGGCATGAGTGTGAAGGGAAGTAGGGACGTTCACTGAAACATAATAGGACATTGCTCACATTAGGCCACGAATCAATACAATAACCTTAAATTTAATTAAGATGAACTATTGATATCACTTTGATTTCTCCTTTGGGCGAAACCTAAGCATATCTAGTGTTCACTCTTTAGGTGAGAACTTTTATCACCTATGTAGGTCTAATATAATTTATGCTACTTAGACAGTAAGTCATGTTACCTTTGGGTATCCACTTCTACACCACTAAGTTGCATAAATTACACTACCCTACCCCGGTTCATAATTATTTGAAAGAGACTTTCCTTTGGGCCAGTCCCAATCTCCTAACTAGAACCGCCATCGAGAGTATTATTGTCTTTAATGTCACTTACATTGACAAGTCTTTTATGTAGTTGTATATTCATAAGGTTTACTAACATAGGTCACTTTGGAAACTACTAAATCAATAAACCATATGAATACCAAACTAACCAATAATATTCTCTAATCTTTTATTTGAGTAATACCATAATACTTCAATTCTATTACTTGACCAACATCAATCAATATTAACACAATAACTTAAATGTGTAACATACTTTAATGATTGATTATAATAACCATTAGTCGACTACAAGGAAAGACTAGTCGACTTGAGTCAAGTCAAGTCGACTACACATTTAGGTCTAGTCGACTAGGGCAAGGAAAAGTTAGTCGACTATACCCTATAATTAGTCGACTATAAATTTTATCAGTCGACTACACATATTATTAGTCGACTCCTGTTGGAAGGCAAACTCTCGGTTAAATATTAGTCGACTTGGCAAAAATGGTTAGTCGACTATACACTTTACTAGTCGACTAATCAAAAATATAAGTCGACTCCTGTTAGAAACAGAGAGTTCTCAACTTTCGGGAAAATAAATTAGTCGACTATAACATATGATTAGTCGACTAATAGTCGACGAAACAGTTATTAAATGGCAGTTCCGATGACTTAATCAAAAATTAGGGAAAATTAGGGTTTCTTAATCCTAATTTTGATCCCTATTAATTGCATAATTAGAGGAGTATGAACATGACATTAGGGTTATGTAATCCTCTATTAATTCCACAATTAAAAGATCAAAAAATTGATTTTATGAAACATTAATCAAAACCCTAATTTACCATAATCTCTAATCCAAGATGTATTGATTCTTAAGATTGCTCTGATACCAAATGTAAGAATTAAGAGTAACTATTATGCGGATTAACAGCCAAGATTTTAGAATCAATATCATCTCAAAATTAGAATGCATAATCAAAAACCCTAATACTTAAATCTCCATACCTGAAGCCATTGAAGAAGATTGGATGAAGATTGAAGAAGACCTTGATTCCTTCCTTTTGATCCTGCAAACCCTAATGCAATGATCCTCTTTTCTCTGTCTCCTTTTCCTTTCACAAAACCTCCAGAAAATCTTTTACCGATGGATGTCTCAAAAATGAGCGATAGTTTTGTATTTCTTTGCAGGAGGAGAAAAGTGGGTCGCACATTTGCAAATAACCCTTGAAATAATACCATCCATCATGGTACCCTTATATCTCAAAAGTTTATATAAACTATATAAATGTGACTTTAATATGGGCACCCTTAATATCAGTTAACCTTAATTAGGAATCCAACAAATAATCAAGTTATTGGTCCACCTTTAATGTGAGATTAACAGATGGCAGATTGGTGTTGATGGGTGACGATCACACACGTTGTATGGAAGGGATAGGTAATGTTCTTATCAGAATGTTCGATGAGATGGTAAGAGAGTTGAAGGATGTAAGATACATTCCTCAGTTGAAGAACTTGATCTCTATTGGAGCTTTGAAAGCACAGAGCCTTAAAGGGACTCTTTTAGATGGCGTTCTCAAGATGCTCAAAGACTCGATGGTTGTTCTAAAGGGCGTCAGATGGAATAATCTATATGTAATCTATATGTAGTACAGAGACAGGACAAGTTACGGCTTCAGAAGGTGTAGATAATGATTCCACCAGGATGTGACATATAAGGCTGAAACACACGGGAGATAAATATTTGCAAGCATTGACGGAGCAAGAATTGTTGAAATATGTGAGACCTGCAAGTTAGAGGTCAGTGAACACTATGTTATTGACAAGAAGACGAAGGTGAAGTTTGGCATTGCGATTCACCACACGGAAGGAATTCTTAATTATGTTCACACAGATGTTTGGGAACCTACCAAGACTGCATCATTTGAAGGTAATCACTAATTTATGTCATTTATTGATAATTATTCTAGGCATAGTTGGGTGCATGCAACACAAGAACGAAGTCCTAGATTTGTTTGTGAAGCGGAAGACGTGTATGGAGAAACACACTGGTAGAAAGATCAAGATACTTGGATCTGATAATGACGGGGAGTACAAGAGTGATTCATTTTTATAGCTATGCCAGAATGAAGGCACAAAGAGACACTTCACAGTTCGAGAAACACCACAGCAGAATAGGGTGGTTGAGAGGACGAATCGTACCTTGCTAGAGAATGTTCGATGTTTATTGTCTAATGCAAGATTAGCAAAAAAAGTTTTGAGCTGAGGCTTTGACTTACGCAAATATCTCATTAACAGGTTGTCATCGTCTGCGATTGGAGGTAAGACTTCGATGGAAGTTTGGTCTGAGAAAACTGCTAAAGATTATGAAATGCTTAGGATATTTGGAAGCCTATTATCATGTCAAAGAAGATAAATTGGATCCTCGAGCAAAGAAGGCTGTGTTTTGAGGCTTCAAGAGAGGTGTGAACGGCTACACGCTGTGAGACCTTAAAGACAAGAAGATTGTCGGTGTCACGTTTGATGAGGCTTCTATGATGAAGCCTACAACTCTCAACAAGCGGAGAGTGGACAAATCAAGAAGGTATCACAGCGGGTGGAGAGTGATGCTATTTCACATACCCTAGATAGTTCAATATCATTTGACTTCTCACTAGAGGTGACACAGGATGGAGATTATGTAGCCGATGAAGATGCTGAAGATGTTGAAAATCAAGGATTGAAGATGGGTCAAGTCCAAGATTCTATTGCAGCTGGGAGAATCAGAAGAAATCCAGTAAGCACGCATGGCTCACTTTAGATATGATTTTGGTCTAAACTCTTTCAATCATTGAGGAGTGTATTCCATCCATATATAGGGAGGTCGAGATCAGCTCAGAGTTAGAGATGTGAAAGAATACCATGTTGAAAGAGATGAAGTCTCTTCATAAGAACGACACTTGAAAACTGTCATAGTTGCCTAAATGGAAGAAGGCCATTGGATGTAAGTGAGTATTTGCGAAGAAACATGGATCTAAAGATGGTGAAAGTGTTCGCTACAAGGCCAAGTTGGTTAATGGTTACGCTTAGAAGGAAAGCATTGATTACAATGAGGTATTCTCACCTGTTGTGATGCATTCTTCAATTCGGATTTTATTGTGTTGGTAGCACAATATCATTTGGAGCTAGATCAGCTCGATGTGAAAATCGTTTTTCTCCATGACGACCTTGATAAGCAAATCTCCATGACTCAGCCAATGAGGTTCCAAGTTGCAAGACAGGAAATAGTTTGCAAACTTAAGAAATCGCTATATGGATTGAAAGAATCACCAAGACAGTGGTAGAAGTGATTTGATAAGTTTATGGGTAGTAAAAGGTACACACTAAGTCTGTATGCCCATGTGTTTATTTTAGCAGGCTGCCAAATGGAGAATATATCTACTTATTGTTATATATAAATGATATGCTCATAGCTTTGAAGAGCAGATCGACGATTTACAAGTTAAAGAGCCAATTATCATCCGAGTTCGAGATGAAGAATTTAGGAGAAACTAAGAGGGTACTTGGCATGGGAATTGAGAGAGATAGGAAGAGTGACAAAGTTTGTCTGACTCAGAAGGAGTATTTGCAAAAGGTACTACAGAAGTTTAATATCTGGAGTGATACAAAATCTATAAGTACACTATTGGCTCCTCATTTCAAGCTTGCAGCAATATTGTCTCCGAAGTCAGTAGAAGAGCGTGAGTACATGTCTCACGTGTCGTATGGCAGTGCAATGGGTAGTTTGATGTATACAATAGTGTGTATAAGGTCAGATTTGTCACAGGCCGTAAGTATAGTGAGTAAATACATGCATGATCCTGAAAAAGGACATTGGGAGGTCGTGAAGTGGATATTACAGTACATCAAGGGTACTGTAGATGTTGGATTAGTGTTTGAGAGAAATACAAGAGGCAAGAAATTGTGTACGGGGTACGTTGACTCTAACTACACTGAAAATCTTAACAAGCGCCAGTCAACAACAAGATAGGTGTTCACATTGTCACAGACACCAGTGAATTGGCGCTCTACTTCATAGTTTATTATGGCATTATCCACAACAGAGGCCGAGTAAATGGCATTGACAAAGGCTACAAAGGAGGCGATTTGGCTTCAAGGGTTATTGGATGACCTAGGGATCTAACATGATTTCTTGAAAATCCATTGTGATAGCATGAGCGCTATCTATTTAGCAAAGAACCAAGTCTATTATGCCCGGACTAAGCACATTGATGCCAGGTTTCCTTTTATGTGTGAGATACTCGATGAGGACGATATCGAACTGAAGAAATTCAGCACCAAAGATAATCCCACGGATATGCTTACCAAGGTGATTACAGGGACTAAGGTCAATCATTGCAAGAACTTACTTCGTATCTCTTAAATGAGTTCAGACCTTTTAATGTCGTTTGGATGAACTACATGTGCATTGATCCCATGGGTAGGGGGTACGTAGGCGGCCTCACGGTACAGCCTGTTTGCTAGGTTGAAATTAGCGATTCGATGTGTTCGACTCAGATTTGAGAAATCTTCACCGAAGTGAAGAATTGTAGGAAAAAGATCAAAACTGGAGTTTTTAAACTCATAGGAGTTAGTCTGGAGAAAGGAGCATCAGCGGGCTCAAACTGTCTGAGCTCATCTGAAGCTTTTGAAAGCCGATACCAAGCTTTCGAAAGCCGATAAGCTTTCAAAAGCTTGAGAAGGCTTTCGAAAGCACTGAGATAAGACAACTCTCCAGAAGGCAACTTCCAAAAGTTGATCCCAGAGCTTTCGAAAGCTCTACAGCAAACTGGGTGAATCCGACCTGAATTTTGATTCTGATTCTGGTTGAAGTTTGTATTTGTATTTGAACCGAATTCTGGGTAATTGGGTTTCTTTTTTCTGGCTATAAATATGAGATCCTTTTTATTAATTGTAACGTGAAAATTTTGACATATCAAATAAAATGTTCTCCTTTCTGCCCCGGGGATATAGGCAAGTTGTCGAACCTCGTTAAATCTCATGTTCTTTTCTTTCGTTTATTATTTCTGCTATATTTTGATTAATCTCTCTGCGTGTCCTCATGCTGATCTCAATAAGTAGTGTTTCACTTCTGCATAGGCCTAACACCGTAGTTCAAACAGGTTGGCAAAAATTGTCCTAGTAGTGGAGATCTTTAACACAAGCAAACCTAAATTATTGGTCATACAGTTAACCGAGTGTGCAGAAATTTAGGAACTCAATAGAATTGCACAAATCTAGGAACAACCTAGAATGAGGAAAAAGATAGCAAAATGCAACAGGGGATTACATTGGTTTCTGAGGCACAATATGTAACGATCCCATGTTTAATTACCCCAAAATTCATAATCATCAACCTTATCGCTCGTTAATCAGAATACACTAAAGAAATTTCGACAGCATTCCCTTTGAAATATAGACTCCATCTCAATACAATAATTTAGATTTCTGCTAACATCAGCCTACTTATAAATTTTAAAATTTCATCATATAATTCATCTCAAAGTAAATCAAATAACATATACATAAGAATTTCTCCCCTTGATATATATGTTCTAATCATATCTATTTATCAGTTCAACTCAATATACAAACTGCACATCATCATATTTAATTCTCATTTATCAAAATGTAACACTATCTACTGCCACTAGCACTAACTCACAATTACTAAGAAGATCAAAGTTTACAAAAGGGAATCATATTCTACCATAAAATACAAGCAATGTCTCAGGAGGACATCATTTCAGCTCTAAGCCGGACCTTCGCCTTGCCGAGGCCTGAAAACGTCAATCTGTGGTGGGGTGAGCTCAACAGCTCAGTGAGTGAAATCAGTCAAAATAGAGTTTGTATTATACTACCCTTGTACTTCAAGTATTATGCAGTTGAGCAATGTCAAAATCAGTTTCAATACTTTCTTCTTATGGTTGATACTGCGGCTTATATCTGATACTTTTTATATGTATTCTTCTGGGTACATGTGACCAATATTTCATTAACATACAATATCAATGATTTTGCAATACTTGACCTACTCGTTAGTCTCTTATAATCACCTCACCTTTTTCAGTTTGTAATATTTTCGTATTTCTATATAGTCATGGTCACAGCACAACTCTTGAAGAGCCCAATCTTACTCGCTAGATTAGTTACAGTTCAATATTGCACCTACCCTAATATACATTTGACATCACGTACTACTCATGATAGTATCCAATTATAACTATGTGTTCATACATGAAGAAATACGAGACACTCGCATCCATATACTGGATGTCACAACAATCTATTTACCCGATGTCATAGACAACTATATGCATACACTAGGTGTCATACATATTAACATCCATAATTTGGATATCATAAATAATCATATCCATATACCGGATATCATAAACAATCATATACATATACTAGGTGTCATGCCTATTAACATCCATAATTTGGATATTATAAACAATCATATCCATATATCGGATATCATATGCATATACTAGGTGTCATACCTATTAACATCCATAATTCGGATATCATAGACAATCATATCCATATACCAGCTATCATAAACATATATTCAAGCATACTTTAATAAAATAATATCAATACCCCCTTCGATCACCTCCGGTTCAACCCGGTCCTGTAACGCCCCGATCCCGCAGGTATGGGGACGTTATGGCGACGTACATACGCGAGGTGAAAACACACTCACGAGTATGTTAAGCCTTAGTACAGGACAGGGCCTCCATATACACAAGAGTTCCAGCAGGAAATAAGTACAAGAATACCTGCAGAAAGGGGTTAGTGATCATAACAGATATAAAACAGGGAGAAATAGGATATAAATTACCAAGATACCTATGAATAGTCTCGATGAGGAGTCTCCGATATGAACCCAATGGTCTATCTGAGAATACGGTAACTCGGCTCTCCAACCTGGGCACGCAAACCCAGGGTCGTCAGAAAGCGACCTAGTGAGTGGTAAAATGAAGGAGGTGATAATAGATACAATAGTAATACAAGCACGATAATAATATATAATACATAATGTTGTACTAGTGATACCATATAATAAGCAATAGAAATATATAAACATGTGAGCAGTAAAAATATATAAGTAGGTCATCTTTTAAGACAATCACTACTTAGCCAATTATCATCAGGTCAGGTCGATGGTCGTATCCAATTTATATCATAAATAATGTTGTCTAGTGGTGACGTAATAGAAGTGAACATGCAGGTGGGCATAAGCAATATGAATATGCAGGTGGGCATATGCAATATAACCAAAATACTGTGTTGTGCATATACAGTAATGATGTCTACACGGAATACAGGAGACAGAATATATGCAATGCAGATTATACATGTACATGAGTAGGATGCCACCATAGAATGTATAGCATGAAACAGGTAAGGTAACAACATATACAGGTAACATGATAACGGCGAAATGATCAGGTACAGGAACATGTACAACTAAACAACAGAATACATGTATCAGGCAAGTCATGTTATTTATACAATAGTAGCAATCAGTACCACCTGGTATTATAATCAATCTCTTCCAGTGTCCCATACCACTGGCAGTTCATACTGGAGCCCGCACTCCAGTCGAACCCATCCGGACATAGCCTACGGGTACCATTATCCAAACGAGAGAGTGACCAAATAACAAGTGTTCCCGACGTCACTATTGTGTATACTGTTTTATTATGTTAATTGAAAACCCATGGTCGAGGAGCTCTTATCAGGTAGGTGTATCCCGTGCATACCCGGGATCACGGCCTTAAACAAACCCCTGGCTGCTAAGACCAGGGCCCTCCGCTAAGAGGGGAGCATGAAACAAGTAACGAGAGCTCATGGAGCAATTGGTAGGCAGCACTACCATCCCCTGCAGTGGGAGAACAATATAGATCCAGTACATCACCCGATAAGATCTAATCAACCGTCAAGTCTCCCCCATACCCAAGTTAGCTTAATGATCTGATATGTCAAGTATACAATGTAACAAGAGCAAATACAGTACATGATACGGGTAACATGATCACAGGACCTGAGCTCTGTTGATAGCATAGAACAAGATAACGGGAAACAGGAACAATATAACGGGAAACGGGAACAGTAGATGTGGGATTCCACATATCGCATATCAACAGTTCTAGTGTCGAGTAACGAGAATCTCCATATCAGTAACCGGAAACAATCATATAACATGAATACGGTAACATGGAACAATAATACATGTAATATGAATGGGGATCCATCTGACAAGAATAAAGAAACCATACATGCATGCGTAGCAGTGATATGCCGAGAATCCATGTAACGATGATAACAATATATATAGATATATATGCACCTGAATACGAAATAATAGTGTGACGTATCACAGTAACTGTACAACGGTGATACGAGCACATGAACTATCAGTGTCGCGTATCCATGACAGAGTGACAATATGCATGTAGTAGTAATGAAATGTCAATGTCTAGTGAATCGGTGTATCTATGTATCGGTGGAACATAGTGTTGCGTGTAAGAGGATCTGTGTAACGGTATTACATGTGCATGAGATATAACAGTGTCCCGTGTGATAGGATATCCAAGTCATACTAATGTTAGCGTCTGGGGTAATAGCATCTACTCGAGTGTTAACTACTGCTAATAAGAATATTGAGTCCTATATTCTGAATACGGTAGGTGCCACCAAATTATGAAACAGAATAATCTATTGTAATTATCAATTTAGAGACTAGTTTTACTTATGAACATTATTAACTTCAGAAATCGCGTTAACTAACCAATCAGCCAGATATACCTATACATGGTATAATAACTCAGGTAATCTTTATCTATATGTTTTAATTATAATGATTTACCGATAATCAAGTTTTATTAAGTGGGCAATCAATCAATTTCACAAAGCATGGGAAAATATAATTTATAAAAGAAAAACACTCACAGACTGGCCATGGGAAGGTAGTTCTCTTTCCCACGATCGCAACGGTTCCAGAATCGTCCAAATCGGAGTCCGGATGCTCATGATATCGCCCGAAGACTAAATCATAACAAAAAGGGTTAAATATGTAATAAAATATTAAATGCAAATAATACATAGTAGCAGGGGTTTTCTGTAATTTTACCTTTATTGGGTTTCGAAGCGGGTTTGGGTAGCTCGCGGGTCGGGTTTGGATCCAATACCCAAACCCGTAACTTAAGTGAAATGGGTAACGGGTTATTGGGTTTAGGGTAGTGGGTTATCAGGTTTATATCAAACACAACCCAATTAGTTATTGGGTTCGGGTTCCACCCGAACCCAACAACAACAGCAGCGGCAGCAGCAACTGTTGCTGCTGCCGCGCGCGCAAGCCGGCCAGCCCTGCTGGCCGGCGGCAGGAGGGGCCCACCGGCGGCGGTCCCGGCCGCCGGCGGCGCGGCCGTAGGTCAGGCCGGGGAGAGGATGAGGAGAGAGAGAGAGACAGAGAGAAAAGGAGAGGGAGAGATAGGGCAGGGGCTGGCCACCGCCAGCCCCGCCGGCGTCGCCTCGCCGCCGGCGCTTCCGCCCGCCGCCGGCGGCGGCTCCCAGAGAACGAGAGAACGGGGGAGAGGAAGAGATGGAGAGAGAGAAGAAGAGAAAAAGAGAAAAGAAGAGAAAAGAAGAAGAAAGACAACAAAAGAAGAGAAGAGGAGGGGCGCCTCCGGTTGGGGGGTCGCCGGCCACCGGCGGCGCGCCGGCCGTGGTGGCCCCACAGAACACGCCGAGAGAGAGAGGTAGAGTGTGAGGAGAGAGAGAAACAGGGGATTTAAAGAGGGGGCTGTTGGTTCAATGGCGGTGGAAGAAGCTTGGAGAAGAAGGAAGAGAAAGAAAAAGAAAAGAAAGAGAAGATCAAAAAAAGTAATATTTTATTATTATTTATATTGGCCCAGTATTTGACCAGCTCCGAACGGTGCCCAAAATTACAGAAAATAGAAAATATTATCCTGAGGCATAATATGAAAACGGTTTGCAGAAATTCAATCCGGTTTGTAAGTTAAAAATCCTGAAAGATGTCGCCGGTACCGGGCGACACCGGTTTGGCCCGATTTTTGATAAATTCAGAAAAATCCCCAAAAATACCAAAGCGTAGAAAATATGATTTTAAGACACAAGGTGAAAGCGAATTTTCAAAATTCTACTCCATTTGTGAAATAAAAATCGGAGAGCTGATTATCGGTGTCGGTCAACACCGACTACGGAGATTTTTCAAAATAATTCAGAAAAATTCCAGAAAATCCTGAAAAATATAAAATATTAGAAAATGATTTTTGAAACTGAAATTAGCTCAATCGGACTACCATGGAGGTCAAATCAATTTTGTACGTCGTATCGCGTACTGATATTGTGATACATACATCGGGGAGGCGGGGTTACAGGTCCCTTCCTCCGAAATAATAAATAACAACAATACTCCTCTTCGGTCACCTCCGGGTAAACCCGGTCCCTTCCTCAAATATAAAAAATAACAGCAATAATCCCCTTCTGTCACCTCAGGTTAAACCCGATACCTTCCTCTAATACAATAAATAACAGCAATACTCCCCTTCGATCACCTCCGGTTAACCCGGTCCCTTCCTCCAATACAATACATGACATCATATGCATACTTATGCACATTTCTTATCACAAAGGCATTCACATACATACCGATGTGTCACACGGTTAAGTTCATGCGATTTCATTTCTTAATTCGTTAGTTTTGAGGAATTCTTGTCATATTTAAGAGGTATCAAACGCACACATAATGCATTCAACTTAATGATACCTAATATCGCACCGGTCAAGTTCTGATTCGTAGTACCAGTATTCGCTTTTTCTAATCATAATACTTATTCACCTTTTATCATTTATATAACATCCAGGATTCATCATCAATTCCCTCTTTTATCCTCAGACAGACTACCTATTGGTTACAACTTAATTTAATTCAGAATTTTCTCATCACTTCTGATACAAGTGATAGTTACACGACAATTCTGATATCACTTGAATTATTAACATTTTCGATATTATAATTATCCTTTGTTTCAATCAAAAACTGATTATAGTATTTTTATTTGGTACGACCCAAGGTTAACCCCAAATTCCACCATTTCTGGTTATATAGTTAATGATTCATAGTTTTCTTTATTTCTATTAATTACTAGCCAAATCATCCTCTGCATTCACATGTGAATTCAACCACACAACATATGCATACATACTTATACGCATATTACTTACTAACACTGGATTTCTAATCACATTGACACGACGCTCAATCTTTCGTTCGTATCACAAACTTTCAATTATTAAGGTAATTATCTAACTCTTACCGGTTAGATATAATCGGTGTCACTATAAAGATGTGACTTCCAAGCTTAATAGAAGATTCCGATGTTCTATTAAATCAATTATAAGGATACTCGAAAGTCTCCGGTGCATAGAGTAGGCATACCAAAATACTAGTTCAATGCTATCAGTATTTGTTTTGTTAATATCGAATTATCTTTTATAATCGATATACTTAATGTTAAGTTGTCAGATTTACTCAATACTGACTCTAACTGGTTTTCACCAGTTTAATTACTTACTTGATACTTATACACCATCATCAGTCACCCATTATCAGATAATCATCAGACTTGATCTTATTCAGTAGTTTTTCATTAATAATCATTTATCGCTAAAAGTATAATATCTGCTTATAAGTTCTGGTTCAAAGGTTTTATTTTTTCACCTCTAATTAGGTTCGATGAATCTTAATTATTTATCCATCAAATTACTTTCAGTTGCTACCGATTAACAACTTAATCGATATATATATATGTAGGCCATCAGCTGACCCTTACTGCCTCAAGTGTGCTAGTTGATACACAAAATTACGTTATAAGCATATATATATCATGAAACACAACAAATACGAAAACAGTATTCACAAGATCAATACTCAACATACTACATAATATATCCCGTGTACTTAGCTTAACAATAAGCTTTTGATGTTCATTTATTTATCAAGCATATCCGATAGTGCTAAGAATTCAGTCGCTCTAATTTAGTTCATTATCAATTACTTTGATCAGTCCCATCATTATCAGTTCACGTTCACAGCTGCTAATTCACCGAAATGTCCCGATCCCTTCTGAATTATTAATATTAACAAAACCTTCAATAGTTTAATCAGTACGTTATTTCTATCATACTGCATCAATTACATATAACCCATTTAACAGAGTTTTCTATATCACGGTTGCATCGAGTTACTCGAAGATAATTTCTAATTTAATTTGCTTAGTTCAATTCTAATATCAACTTCAAATTCTACTTATACCAGTATCAACATAACCGATTGTATAATTGTCCAATCATGGTTGATGGGTCTCAAATGATCATTTATCTTAATTGATTTCTAATTATCTCTTATTAAGAAATAAACATTCATGATCTGTAATCGATTTCCCGTTGTCACTGTTTAATCGACTCACCGGAATACCGGTGTTAACAAACAATCATCCAATTATTATTACCCATAACTATTACTTTCATAACAGATTGGACATCACTTGCATATAATATCAATCTTTATTTAACTATCATCATTATTATATTAATAGTCAATACACCTGCAATCACAGGCTGTAATAGAATCGGAGGAAAATTTTACCCGCTTAATGATTTTCAGGTTGAGTGACATCAATATTCATCACAGACGGATAGATAGTATTAATCAAAATTTATACTTTACCATTTCTATCAGAACCCAGTACTTAATTGTTCGATTCTCAATACTAGTAAATACTCGCAACATATACATGATGCTCAGAATTCCACAAACACATAACTTATGTGGCATTTGTCTATGTGCAACCATTTTAATACTCTTACAGGCTCTTAATGGTCATGTTATATGAACTTTAAATAACAATTCTCAATTTGGTATCATACCCGTGTTGTGTTCTCACATACATATACGTAACATATCCGTGATTCATTAATCTGATACCCTATTTGAATTTCGGTTCCATAACACCAATTCACTTTTACAATAATAGTCACAATCATCTTTTTAATGATGTAATCTCTTAGTTCTAATGAATCAATATTATCAATAATTTTTCAATATCAATTATTTCTAAATTGGGGAAAACAGACTTGAGTTAGGACTTCCACTCACTAGGTATACCGATAATTTTAAACACCCAATACCGTATACTGATACACAAGATGTATAGCTCTCGTTTCTACGATCACAAGGCTCAAGAATCGTCCGAATCCGACTTCGGATGGCCCAGATATCGTTCGGAAACCAAAACCAATATAAAAGGTTAGATACGTAATAACTGAAATTTTTCAGGGGGTTATTTGTAATTATTCAGAGCCCCAAAGCAATTTATAATCTCACAGGGGCTAAAATGAAATTTTACCTTTATCGGGTCTGGTTTGGGTGCACACGGGTCGGGTTTGGGTTAAACCCAAACCCAAACCGTTTGGGTTTTCACCCAAACTCAGCAGCAGCCGCGCACTGCTGCTGTCCTCGCTGCGCCCGCCGCCCGGCAGGCTTGTCGACGCCGGTGCTGCTCTGGCGCCCTTGCCGCCGGAGGGCCCCACACACAAAGAGAGAGAGATATGGGTGGGAGAGAGAGAAGAGAAAGAGAAAGAGAAGGGGATGGGGGCTGGTGCTCCCCCACTGCCGGCCCCACGCCGGCCGGCCCACGGCGCCGCTTGCGCCTGGTCGCCAGTCAGGCCGCCGGCCATCACATGCCACACAGAGAGAGGAAAGATGAGAGAGAGGGAAAATGAAAGTGAGAGAGAGAGAGTGAACGGGGGAGAGAGATTTTTCTCTGTTTCCCCCCACCTACTCTCCCATTCCTCCCATACCCAATTATTTTTATTTTATATTTTCTTTTCTTTTTCTTTCTTTCTTCATTTCTTAAATCCTTTGATAAAATAAAAAATTAGGATTAAATACCAATACCCGGTATTTATACGAGTATTTCATGCAGTAAATATACCCGTGCATTTTCATATATTTTTCTGTATTTTTTTATTCATAATAAATTATAATTAATATCAAAAGAATATCCTGTAATATACCGATTACTGATCTCCTTATCAGTATAATCCGAAAGAGTAGAAATATACCGAATAAAATAGATCTTATGATATTCAAGTGTTGCACACACTTATTGGCGTACAAACATATATAAATATCAATGTTTTCTCATATCAATTAATCCGGTATGATTTATAAAGATTTAAATCCATTCCAAATTTTCATTAAATAATTACTGAGAATTATTTAACACAGGAACAAATAGTTTAATAATCATAAGACTCACAGAAAATATTTTTAATCCAATGAAAATATTTTAGCCTAGAGTTTACCAATTCGGGTGTTACAGCTCTACCCCCCTTAGAAAAAGTTTCGTCCTCGAAACTTGACATATCTGATAATAGGTAAGAGTAATACTTTCAATTTCTTTTTTATATCATGAAATCTTTCTTCTAATAAAGTAATTTTGTTCTCTTCCGCCATGCATCTCCTTATGTGTTCACAACATGCAATATATGTCCAATATTATCACTTTCACACAGAATATAGCTTACACATACTTTATATCATTACATTCACCATCATACTTGGTGATATACACATCATATGGCATCATATACACACATCACATTTGGTGATAATTGTGTTATATATCATCACACATCGTATCAGCACATACACGTACCATACTTGATGATACGTCTATCACATATACTCAATGTGGTTCTTCTATTCTGATTAAATCTTGTCTTGCCTGATATTTTTGATCATTTCCTTATTCCAGTGTTTTATACTACCGGTAATTCATACTAAGGGCCCGCACTCCTAATAGAACTCATCTGAATCAAAGTATATGTGGGTATACTTTAATTCGAATATAAAAAAATTAAATATCATGCATTTCGAGATTAATCATACGCATAAGAACCGATTGCACCCATTGTTGGCACAAGAGGTTACACTCTCCAATTGTTTTGTGTTTTGATGATGACAAACCAAATAAGAGCTATTTGGTACTAATGAATTTGCTTAAGATAAGTTTCAGGATAAGTACCATGTTTGGAGGGCATTGCTTGCTATTGCAACAACTTCTAGGTTCATAAAGCTATGAAGGCATATTGCACATCAAGGAAGGATCATAGAAGAAGAAGGCTCTAGCAAGGATAGCATGGCTCAAAGACTTGAAGATTGCTCAAGAAGTCTTTAATTATTTTGTTTTTAGTTTTATAGTTTGTTAAAGAATAGTGGATAGGTTTGAAGCTCTATCACACACGTTTTTGCGCACATACTTAATCCAAAATAATTTCTTATAATTTATACAAAATATTTTGCATACAAGATTTTGCCTACAGATACATATTTATGTTTTATGATAATCCCTGTTCAAAAGTATTTTTGTCAAAATCAAAATCCCTTTTAATTTTCTGTCCAAAACCTGGTTTTTGACCTGAGCCAGTCGACCGGACAGTCGACCGGACCTATGACAGGTTTGGCCGGTCGACCGGCCCAGTCGACTGTAGTTCTGGGTGTACATGTATCAGTGTGCACGTTTTTGCGGTCGACCGCACGGTCGACCGACTGTAACTCAGTCTGCTCTCGGATAGATTGGGTCGACCGGGCGGTCGACTGCTGGCCTGCAGCGGTCATAATTTTGGACGTACGGTCGACCGGCCAGTCGATCGAACTATCCGTTGAACAGTAACGGACAGTTTTTAATGAGCTGTTTTATTTTGTCTTCTTGTGTTTAAAATTTGATTTAGGGATATATTTCAAATCTAATATGACTTAATTAACCTTAAGTTTGTATTATCCCTAAACCCTAGCCCTCTCCTATAAATAGGGTGTTTGGGGAGAGATTGGTTACAACAATTTTTGCAAGAAAAATTCAAAAGTTTAAGGCATTCAAAAGAGCCTTGTTTCTTGGTTTTTGTGCTGAAATTCTCTCTCATTTTCTGAAGTGGTTTTTGAAATACTCTCTGATTTAATTTTCTTTCTTCACTTACAACAAGAGCTTCATTCCTACTCATTGTTCTCTAAGGACCTTTTGTAAGGGAAGAGACATTTGAAAGAGAGAGTTTGTAGTCTTTTGACTACTCAGATATTGCTTGTAATTGAGATTGTGGAGTTGGGTACTCCGGTAATTGTGATTTCTTTGTGATAGTGGAAGTAGCTAGAATCCTTCTGGGGAAGGCGGGGAGTAGAGCTGGGTGCTCGAACCTCGATAACATATCCTTGTGTTTGCGATTGGTTTACATTCTTGCACTCATTTACATTACTTTTCTTGCACTTATTACTTGCTTATCTTCATCATTGCTATATTTACTTGCTTTCATTCATCTTGTGAATCTTGTGTGGTGATTGTTACATCTTAATTTTTAATTTGTCCATTGATTATCATTATCACCTATTCACCCCCCTCTAGGTGATTTTCAATTGGTATCAGAGCTTGGACTCTAGGTTTTGGCTTAACATCCATAGAGAGATCCTTAAAATTTGCTAATCAACATTTTCATTCATACATTCATACACTAGTAAACATGGCCGATAACATTAAAACCCCTCCTAAATTTGATGGACTTAATTTCCCTATTTGAAAGGTTAGGATGACTATATTTTTGCAATCTTTGGGTAGCTTAGTGGCCAAGTCCTTGACCAAACCCTATGTAGCACCCGATGGTGATGAGAGCACTTGGACCGACTTCAACTTTAGAGAATATGAGGCTAACTCCAAGACCCAAAACTCCCTATTAACCGCCTTGAATGAGGATGACCTTACACGGGTAATTCATTGCCAATCCGCCTATGAGATTTGGCAACATTATTGGTCACACACGAAGGGGCTTCACAAGTCAAGAGAGCTAAGATAGATCTCTTGAGGTCCCAATATGAGTCATTTAAAATGATTGATGATGAGTCTATTGATAGTATGATTACAAGATTTACTAAAATCACTAATAGTCTTTCTTCCTTAGGTGATGACATCTCCAACGATCAAAAGGTGCGGAAAGTGATTCGGGCTCTTCCGTCTTCATGGGAGATAAAGGCCACCACCTTAAAAGAATTGAACGACAAGGACGAGATGGACCTCATTAGTCTCATTGGGAACCTAAAGACCCATGAGATGGAGAAGAAGGCAAGAGAAGAGGCCAATAGTTCAAAGAAAAAATCCATAGCCTTCAAGACTTCATCCACCAATGATGACGATGAAGAAGACGAAGAAGAAGATGAGGAGCTAACTCTACTTGTGCGGAATGTCAAGAGGTTGTACCGGAAGAACAAGCTCAACTTCCGGAGAAAATTTGAAGGCAAAGAGGAGAGAAGGATCATTTGCTACAATTGCCGCAAACCCGGACATATCATGGCGGATTGCCCAGAGTTCAAGAAGAAGATGACTTCCTCCTTCAAGCCAAAGAAGCCGGAGGAAAAGAAAGCATACAAGGCAACGTGGGATTCGGAAAGCGAGTCCGAAGAAGAGGTGGATACGGCGAACATGTGTTTCATGGCAAACACTCCTAAGGTAACCCCTCAATCTCATGATGATGAAGATGATGAATTAAGTAAGGAAGTTCTTGTACATGCTTTTGTTGAACTTTCCGAAACTTATGATAACAAGAAACTTGAATGCTTAAAATTGCAAAAGGAAGTTGCTTTCTCAAAAATCAACTTGCTATGGTTTCTAAAGAAAAGGATGATATTTCTTCTAATCTTATTTCTATTCAAAATGAGTTTAATGCCTACAAGGTTTCTTGTAAGGGAAAATCTCCTATTGTTGATAAAATGAAATTTCTTCTTTTAAATCTAAATTAATGATTTTGAAAAAGTTTTGAAAGATTGTGCTTTTAACACTAAGAAACTTGAAGAAAAGTTTTTTAAAAAGCACACCTCTCATGTTAAGTCTACTCATGCTCACACTACACATGCTAAATCTTTTCATGCTCACAACTCTCATGCTCACAAATCACACACTCATTATGCTTTCAAATATGGTAGAGTATATAGATGCACATAATGTGGTAAGAATGGACATTTAGCTAAATTTTGCTATGACCAAGTTAATAGATCAAATAATCTTGTTTGGGTTAATGAAACTAACTCCCTAGGACCCAAGAAAATGTGGGTACCAAAATCAAGTCCTAAATTATTTGATGTAGGTACACACCAAGGCTCCAAGACGTAGGGAGCGGTGGTACCTTGATAGTGGTTGTTCAAGACATATGACGTGGGATATCAACAACTTTACAACCCTATCAAGGTACATGGAAGGTGGCTCCGTCACCTTCGGGGATGACTCCAAAGGAACTATCATTGGTATAGGTAACATTCAAATTAGTTCGTCTCCTATTATAGAGAATGTTGTTTTAGTAGATGTTTGAAACATAATTTGCTTAGCATTAGTCAACTTTGTGACCGTGGACTTAAAGTTGTTTTTGATGATTCTTCTTGCAAGATTTTTGATGTTAAATCCGAGGTTGTATTCTTACCGTTTTCGTGATAATAATGTTTACATTATTGACATGCTTAATTTAGATTGTTCTACTAAATGCTTGAATGCTTTTGATAAAAATTCTTGGCTTTGGCATAGAAGATTAGGACATGCATCTTTTGACCATCTTGCTAGAATTAATTCTAAGGATTTAGTAAAGGGTATACCTTACTTGAAGTTTGAGAAAGACCACATTTGTGGTGCGTGCCAACTTGGGAAACAAACCAAGTCTTCCTTCAAACCAATTAAGGATATCATGACTACTAGGCCCTTAGGACTAATTCATATGGATCTTTTTGGACCAACACAAACTAAAAGTTTAAATGGTAGTAGATTTGCATTTGTTTTAGTTGATGATTTTTCCCTTTCACTTGGGTTTTCTTTTTGCAAAGTAAAGATCAAACATTTTCTCATTTCAAAATTTTTCGAAAAAGAGTTGAAAAAGAAAAGGGTTTTTCGATTTTGAGAATAAGGAGTGATAGAGGTGGTGAGTTTGTTAACCAACTCTTCTTGACTTATTGTGATGAAAGGGAATTAAGCATGAAATGTCTTGTCCTAGGACTCCACAACAAAATGGAGTAGTAGAAAGGAAAAATAGAACACTTTAAGAGATGGTTAGGACAATGATAAGTGAATATGACCTCCCTCAATATTTATGGGCCGAGGCCGTAAACACCGCATGCTATATTTCAAATCGTATTTATGTGTGTAAGAATTCTTCCAAAACATCTTTTGAAATGTATCATTCTAGAAAACCTAATGTTGCATATTTTAAAGTTTTTGGATGCAAGTGTTTTGTTTTAAATACTAAAGAGAATTTGGGTAAATTTGATGCTAAGGCTTATGAAGCTATCTTTGTTGGATATTCTTCTACTAGCAAAGCATATAGAGTTTTTAATAGATCTTCACTTACTATTGAAGAAACCATGCATGTTAAGTTTGAAGAATCTAATGTGGTTGTTGAGAATGTTGTAGAGATTGAACCATTAGGTGAAGACATGGAGAGACTATCCTTGAAGGACTCACCTGCTCAAGAAGAAAAGCAAGAATCTATTGGTGATGTTCAAGAGGATAAAGAGGAAAGCTCTCAACCGCTTCCTAAAGCTTGGAGATACGCTACAAATCATTCTAAGGAGCTCATCTTGGGTGATGCATCTAAAGGAGTCACAACGCGCTCCAAACTCCATGACCTATGTGGTAACTTTGCTTTCATTTCTCATTTTGAACCCAAAGGCATTCTCGAAGCCGAGACGGACCCATATTGGTTGCTTGCCATGCAAGAGGAACTCAATCAATTTGAGCGCAACCAAGTTTGGCACCTTGTTCCTAAGCCCCACATAGACCAATAATTGGTACTAAGTGGATCTTTAGAAACAAGATGGATGAGTCAGGAAATGTCATTAGGAATAAAGCTAGGTTAGTGGCCCAAGGTTACGCTCAAGTTGAAGGAATTGACTTTGAGGAGACCTTTACACCCGTGCACGGCTTGAAGCCATATGGATGACACTAGCTTTTGCATCTTTCAAAAATTTTAAACTTTTTCAAATGGATGTGAAAAGTGCATTTTTGAATGGTTTTATTAATGAAGAAGTTTATGTTTCTCAACCTCCCGGTTTTGTTGATCATGTTCATCCCGATTTTGTTTTCAAACTTGATAAAGCTTTATATGGATTGAAACAAGCTCCTAGAGCTTGGTATGAAAGGCTTTCTAGTTTTCTAATTTCAAATGATTTTGTTAAAGGCAAAGTAGACACAACTCTATTTACTAAGCATGTTGATAATGATATATTAATTGTGCAAATTTATGTAGATGATATAATTTTTGGTTCTACTAATGAGCTTTTATGCAAGGATTTTGAAAAGGTCATGCAACTTGAATTTGAAATGTCTTCAATGGGTGAGCTCAATTTCTTCCTTGGACTCCAAATCAAGCAATTGCAAAACGGGACGTTCATAAGTCAAGCCAAGTACGCAAAGGAACTTGTAAAGAAGTTTGGACTTGAAGGCTCAAAGACTTGCAACACTCCCATGGCAACTACAACCAAGCTTGATAAAGATGACCAAGGTAAAAATGTTGATATTAAATTATATAGAAGCATGATAGGAAGTCTTTTATATTTAAAGGCAAGTAGGCCGGATATCATGTTTAGTGTGTGTCTTTGTGCTAGATTTCAATCGTGTCCTAAAGAGTCCCATCTTATTGCGGTAAAACGCATTATTCGTTATATTAAGGGCACTATTGGGATGGGTCTATGGTATCCGAAAATCAGAGATTTCTCAATGACGAGTTATTCGGATGCCGACTATGCGGGTTATAGAGTAGATAGAAAGAGTACTAGTGGGACATGTCAATTTCTTGGTAATTGTCTTGTTTCATGTCCTTTAGGAAACAAAATTCCGTAGCACTCTCAACCGCCGAGGCGGAGTATGTTGCCGCGGGGGCTTGTTGTGCACAAGTCCTTTGGATGAAACATACTCTCCTTGATTTGATTTGCATTTTGATCATATAAAAATTTTGTGATAATACTAGTACTATACACATGACTAAGAATGCAAATCAACATAGTAAGACCAAGCACATTGAGATTAGATATCACTTTCTTAGAGATCATTTTGAGAAAGGAGATATAGATATTGATTATGTTTCTACGGATTTACAACTAGCCGATATTTTCACTAAACCACTTGATTTTGCTAGATTCTCGTTTATTTGTGGAGAACTTAATGTTTGTGTTATTGAATAGACATGTTTTTCATAACCCTTTTTGATGTATGACAAAAAGGGGGAGAATAAGTTTACATGAACAAAATAAGTTCATTTGGTCTTGGTTCTATATGAATTTATTTGTTTTTGTTTTTATGAATTTTGTGTTTTATAAGGTTGTGAATTCTTGTGTTTTATTGGTATTATTTCAATTGGTTTCAATTAGTATCAAGAGCATTTTTTTGTTTTGTTGTTTTCAATAAATTCTTGTGTTTTTCATATAGCATAATTTGAGGGGGAGTTTCTCCTCCCCTATATTTTTGTTTATAACCTATTTGTTTTGTCATCATCAAAAAGGGGAGATTGTTGGCCCAAGAGGTTACACTCTCCAATTGTTTTGTGTTTTGATGATGACAAACCAAATAAGAGCTATTTGGTACTAATGAATTTGCTTAAGATAAGTTTCAGGATAAGTACCATGTTTGGAGGGCATTGCTTGCTATTGCAACAACTTCTAGGTTCATAAAGCTATGAAGGCATATTGCACATCAAGGAAGGATCATAGAAGAAGAAGGCTCTAGCAAGGATAGCATGGCTCAAAGACTTGAAGATTGCTCAAGAAGTCTTTAATTATTTTGTTTTTAGTTTTATAGTTTGTTAAAGAATAGTGGATAGGTTTGAAGCTCTATCACACACGTTTTTGCGCACATACTTAATCCAAAATAATTTCTTATAATTTATACAAAATATTTTGCATACAAGATTTTGCCTACAGATACATATTTATGTTTTATGCTAATCCCTATTCAAAAGTATTTTTGTCAAAATCAAAATCCCTTTTAATTTTCTGTCCAAAACCTGGTTTTTGACCTGAGCCAGTCGACCGGACCTATGACAGGTTTGGCCGGTCGACCGGCCCAGTCGACTGTAGTTCTGGGTGTACATGTATCAGTGTGCACGTTTTTGCGGTCGACCGCACGGTCGACCGACTGTAACTCAGTCTGCTCTCGGATAGATTGGGTCGACCGGGCGGTCGACCGCTGGCCTGTAACGGTCATAATTTTGGACGTACGGTCGACCGGCCAGTCGACCGAACTATCCGTTGAACAGTAACGGGCAGTTTTTAATGAGCTGTTTTATTTTGTCTTCTTGTGTTTAAAATTTGATTTAGGGATATATTTCAAATCTAATATGACTTAATTAACCTTAAGTTTGTATTATCCCTAAACCCTAGCCCTCTCCTATAAATAGGGGTGTTTGGGGAGAGATTGGTTACAACAATTTTTGCAAGAAAAATTCAAAAGTTTAAGGCATTCAAAAGAGCCTTGTTTCTTGGTTTTTGTGCTGAAATCTTTCTCATTTTCTGAAGTGGTTTTTGAAATACTCTCTGATTTAATTTTCTTTCTTCACTTACAACAAGAGCTTCATTCCTACTCATTGTTCTCTAAGGACCTTTTGTAAGGGAAGAGACATTTGAAAGAGAGAGTTTGTGGTCTTTTGACTACTCAGATATTGCTTGTAATTGAGATTGTGGAGTTGGGTACTCCGGTGTAATTGTGATTTCTTTGTGATAGTGGAAGTAGCTAGAATCCTTCTGGGGAGGCGGGGAGTAGAGCTGGGTGCTCGAACCTTAATAACATATCCTTGTGTTTGCGATTGGTTTACATTCTTGCACTCCTTTACATTACTTTTCTTGCACTTATTACTTGCTTATCTTCATCATTGCTATATTTACTTGCTTTCATTCATCTTGTGAATCTTGTGTGGTGATTGTTACATCTTAATTTTTAATTTGTCCATTGATTAGCATTATCACCTATTCATCCCCCCTCTAGGTGATTTGCACCCATGACTTCTTACATCATGACACATTCATTCATTCATACAAACTGCACACTCACAGACATTCATTATAACAATCAATGTTATTCCTGAATCAACGACTTAAATCAATCTCTAGGCTAATACTGCCTTAGATCTACACCTGAGTTCTATTCCAGTTTCTAAGCCTAAGCTCTGATACCAACTGTAATGGTCCCAAGTTTAATTACCTCAAAATCCATAATCAACCTTATCGCTCGTTAATCAGAATATACTAAAGAAATTTCGGTAGCATCCCCTCTGAAATATAGACTCCATCTCAATACAATAATTTAGATTTCGGCTAACTTTAGCCTACTTATAATTTCAAAATTTCATCATATAATTCATCTCAAAGTAAATCAAATAACATATACATAAGAAAATCTCCCCTTGATATATATGTTCTAATCCAACCCATTTATCTGTTCAACTCAATATACAAACTGCACATCGTCATATTTAATTCTCTTTTATCAAAATGTAACACCATCTACTGTCACTAGCACTAACTACAATTACTAAGAAGATCAGAGTTTACAAAAGGGAATCACATTCTACCATAAAATACATGCAATGTCTCAAGAGGACATCCTTTCAGCTCTAAGTCGGACCTTCGCCTTGCGAGATCTGAAAATATCAATCTGTGGTGGGGGTGAGCTCAACAGCTCAGTGAGTGAAATCAGTCAAAATAGAGTTTGTATTATGCTACCCTTGTACTTCAAGTATTATGCAGTTGAGCAATGCAAAATCAGTTTCAATACTTTCTACTTATGATTGATACTGCAGCTTATGAATCATAAATTCTTTCTATTATCTGATACTTTCTATATGTATTCTTCTGGGTACACGTGACCAATATTTCATTAACATATATATCAATGATTTTACAATACTTGACCTACTCGTTGGTCTCTTATAATCACCTCTCTTGTTTCCAGTTTGTAACATGTTCGTATTTCATATATAGTCATGGTCACAACACAACTCTTGGAGAGCCTAATCTTACTCGCTAGATTAGTTACAGTTCAATATTGCACCTACCCCAATATACATATGATATTACACACTACTCATGATAGTATCCAATTATAACTATGTTTTCATACATGAAGAAATACGAGATACTCACATCCATATACTGGATGTCACAACAATCTATTTACCCGATGTCATAGACAACTATATGCATACACAATCATATGCATATACTAGGTGACATACCTATTAACATCCATAATTTGGAGATCATAAATAATCATATCCATATACCGGATATCATAAACAATTATATGCATATACTAGGTGTCATACCAATTAACATACATAATTTGGATATCATAAACATCATATCCATATACCGGATGTCATAAACAATCATATGCATATACTAGGTGCATACCTATTAACATCCATAATTCGGATATCATAGACAGTCATATCCATATACCAGATATCATAAACATATATTCAAGCATACTTCAATAAAATAATATCAATACTCCCCTTCGATCACCTCCGGTTCAATCCGGTCCCTTCCTCCGAAATAATAAATAACAACAATACTCCCCTTCGGTCACCTCTAGTTAAACTCGGTCTCTTCCTCCAATACAATAAATAACAACAATACTCTCCTTCGGTCACCTCCGGTTAAACCGGTCCCTTCCTCCAATATAATAAATAACAACAATATTCCCTTTTGATCACCTCCGTTAAACCGCGGCAATGTAGTGGAGCCACGCGTCTATTTTCGACGCGTGGCCCCGTCTCGTCTTCCAGAGGGTTCTTATGCCTATATATAGCCCTGCATAGGTCCAGAACGAGGTAGCTCTTCGTTTTTAGGAGTAGGTTCTGATTTTCTCTATGTTTTAGGTTAGTGTAGGTAGGTGTTCTTCATTTCTTGTATTTTATTATGCTATTTCATTTTTATTCTTGTAGTAGGGCTGAGAGATTCAGAGAGAGAGATAGAGAGGGATTGATGTAATAGATAGTGACAGTCTATGTAAAGGTGCCTCCTTTCTCCTCCATTGTAATCTCCTTCATCTTCTACATGATGTTTTGCTAACTTTTCTTTTTCTCATGGCAATCTAACTACTAACCACTACCATCTAACCACTTACTTGATAATCCACATGAATCGAGTAGCCTCTATAAGGCCTTGTTCTTACAAGAGCCATTGATGACTCATGATGATGGATTCTAACATTCTAACATTCTAACACCTAACCACTAACTTGCTAACTCGCAAATGCTAACTTTATTTCATACTCACCTCTAACCGTTTTGATGATGTAATAGTAGTTTGCAACTTGTTATGTGGTATGGATGTATTATTTGAATGTGAAGAACCATCTCATTTGTCGTGCTTTTATCGTCTCTTGAAGCCAAGGATTAGTGATGGCCGAGGATCAATATGTGAGGCAACTATCATTAAGAGGTTAGCATGGTTAGTGGATCAATTAGTAGTTAGTAGCCATGAGTTTTCTTTTGCTTTAGAAACTATTTTTCAAAAGTATCTTTTCATTGTTGTTTTCATCGCTTCTTTGTTTGTCTTTGTTTTCATTTTCTTTACCACAAGCTTCATCTTCTTAGTTCACCTTTGTTTTACAAACCACTTCTTTTTTGTTTTTCTTCGCCGTTTTCATCGCCTCTCCACCTACCCCATTCTGGATTTCTTTTCTTTTCACTTTCTTTCTAATTCTTTTAACAAAGAAGAACTGTTAATAAATAACGTGAATAAAAACTGTCATGCTTCTATCGCCTCCCTTCCCTGTGGATACGACCCGTTGAGCCAATGCTATAACGGAAGTATCGAGGGTAAATTAGCACATACGAGCTTTTACATCGATTTCACAAACTACGCGTTTTTGAGTGCTAGTTCGCTCCTGATCATCAATTTTTGACCCCGGCAACGGCGCCAAAAATTTGATAGGAATGGGAGGAGTGTACTCAATTCAGAGATAGAGGGTTTAGAGTCAACCTACTTTGTTCGAATGTGATGGTCAAAACTCCAAGAATGTATTCACAATTTTTATGTACTCCTTCCGAATCACCGTAGTAGTATAAACTATTACGGGTCGATCCTCAGGGAGAGCTCGCGATGGAAGCTTAACGGTTAAGTGTTGAAGAGAGAAAACGAAGATTCTTCTATGTTCAAAGAAATAAAACAACATGGAAAGTAAAGGAAGAATTCGTGGTGGTTTGGTTTCATGAAAAGAAAGCCGATGTAAAAGAAAATGAAAAGAACTTGAAAAATTGGACTTGCTTGAAAAGAAAACTTGCTAAAGAAAACTTTGGAAAAACTTTTAGATGAAAAAACCATGACTAGCTAACCTTTCTAATTTGCTAACTTACTAATCTCATTATGGTGATGCATGCCTCATGTTGATTCATCGGCAAGGGTTTGCCTTGCTTGTTGGTCAAATTACTTTCCCACTTGGAGGATGAGTGATCTTCTCGGTCTTGTCTTGTAGCCTCATTGATTCATCGGCTCCCGAGATAGAATTTCATGGTGGAATCAAGGAGTGCCACTCAGGTAGTGCTAAGGAGTAAATACAAGATTCATTAGTCATTCAAGGCCATACTCAAGCTAGCATTGAAGTAAGAAAATTGTACTACAAACCATAGCAAAGTTAGGTGATCCATCTCCATGTTCCATCAAGGCACTTGTTCTAAAGACAAGGCTCTAAATGAGGCTCACATGAATCATATGAAATTACAACAAGCACTTGCCAAGAATGAAAGTAACTCAACTTCATTGGGATGAAAGAGACTAAAAATTTGCAAGATTAAAAGTTAGCAATCACCAAGAGTTAGAAGTTAGCAAAGTTAGTGGTTAGCTAGTCATGTTAGAAGTTTAGCTAGACATTGCCATGAAAAAAACAACAACTCATAGTAGAATAAAAATGCAATGAAAGTAAAGCTTGAAGAAAGTAAAGCAAAAAAGTAATGCACTAAAAATTGCAAAGATGAGAAGAGAGATGGATAAATCCTTACTTCAAGTTGTCACCCCTTGATTACAAGCTCTCACACTCTTTCTTTCTCTCTTTCCCAGAATTTCTAGGAGGAAGAAGGAGATTACAAGAGCACTAAAAAGACTAGAGAAAATCCCTACAACTCTCTCTAAAATACAAGCTCTCACACTCCAAGTCTCTCTTTTTTTCGCGCAGAGGCCCTGGTGGTCTATTTATAGGCTTCAGAAAAGGAGGCTCCCAAATCTAGACCGTTGGATCAAATCGCTGGCTCAACGGCCAGATTCCTGCCGCGGATCCGCGGCCAGAGCGCGTTTCCGCGGCAGAATCTTGGCCGTTGCGCCAACGAATTCTGTTACCGTTCTGTTGGAGTCTGTTGGCCACGTGGATCTTCTAGAAAGCTGAGTGTATACGTGGATGACTCCAGATCTGGGCTAGACTTTTGGGCTTTTCTTTTGCTTTTAATTAATCCCTTTAATTCTTGATAAATCCTTGATTATGGGCCTTCCCCTTCATTAATGTGGACCTGCAATTTTAGAGAGAAAAACATAAAAAATCTCATTTTTATTTATATAAAGCATGATATGGAAGTGGAAAATGATGCAAAAATGAATAATAATCGCACCCGCATACCTAGCTTTTGCTCGTCCCCGAGCAAAAAGAAAAAGAGAAAAATTCTAACTAAATTATTGAACCACTTTCGTAGGTGACACGATTGCACTGAGCATATGCAACAAGCCATTAAACCTCTAGGTTACCCTAGAGGAGGAGTGTTGTCTCCTGAGGGTTTTCAGCGGATTGCACCCACAAAATCCATAAAGAAATAAGAAAATGTTAGTGAGAAATTTTTGATCCATATTTTTCAAGAACTTTACTTGATCTATAGTTTAAAGGTTACCCTAACTCTTCATTCTTTTATAAGTGTCTATTTAGAGTTTTGTCTTCAACTTAGGTTAAGTTTCTAAGGAATAGAGCAAAGACCGAATTTTGCATCTAACCTAGTATATATACATCTATAAATATGAAGGATTTTTCTTAGACTAAAGATCATTTATTTACTAATATATACAAATTTTTTATTATTATCTATTTATTTATTTACACCTCCTTAGCTTCCTTAGGCTTTCTAATTTACCCATGTAACGAGCCTCTTACCGATGACTCCCAAACCAGTCGGTCTTAGGCACCAGATGAAGATACATCCCTCAGGTTCAAGGACTCGAGTAAACTAGGCCACGAATACTAAGGACTTAACCACCTTTAGGCGTGACTGGCCATGCTTCTTAAGGCACGGCTAACCGCTTAATTAGTGGCTGTAATTATTTAGTTATTTATATTTTTATATATATATTTTTTTTCTTTTTTCTCTTTTTTTATTTATTATATATATGTAAATAAAGTCACAAAGTCTTTGATTAATCCCTCAATTGTTTAATGTATATATCCTAAAGAAAGAATTAAAATCTAGTTATCTTTCTTATCCTTTTTTACTTAACCTAAAATCTAACAAAACTCCTCTTTTCGACTTATAATTAGAAATCATAGTTAAGAGTTTCCTTAATCCCTAAAGTCAAGTTTGATTCTTAAAAATGGATCAAAAATTTCTTTCTCTTTTTTTTATTTATTATTATTATTTATTTTTTCTAAAAAGAAAAAGTAAAATCTAAAGAAAATGAAAAATCTACAAAGAAAGAAAATGAAAAATCTACAAAGAAGGTAAAATCTAAAAAAATCCTAGAAAGAAAATGAAAATCCTAAGTTAGAATCTACCCCCCCATACCTATCTCATGCATTGTCCTCAATGTATGCAAGATAAAATATGCACGAAATAGGCAAAAGTACAAAATCACTCCCTTCGTCGTTTTGGACCAGCTGTGGTGCTAGGTCCAGCCGACTGTGAACGCCGCAGGCCCATACCAATACGATCCAACCTAGAGGATTGCTCCTCTACTTTCTTCCTCAAACGAACCTGTCCCCTAAAAATCTTTTTCATGCCCTTCCAAAAGGTGGACATGAATGCACGTGAGTCTGTAGGGGAGTCCTGATGCCAGAATGCAGGTTCATCTTCCTCCTCTAAACTTTCCTCAGAAGAGGACTCCACCGGTACGTCTTCCGGCTGGACACTAGGGGTCCAGACCGCATGTAAACAACTGTTGTAAGAACTAGTGGGTCTCTCTAGTGTAACAAACACCCGGTCATAAGAGTCAAAGACAACGTCCGTAGGAAAGTCCTACACAGACGCGTAATCAGAGTAGCATGTGAGTGTTTAGCACCCGGGTGCGTGAGGAGTTGGTAATTATGGCATGGAAGATGGTCTTGTTGAGACAGACCGTGTGTTGCCTAGTCATTAGGTCATGAATAATCTGCAACACGGGCGGTTAAACGATATGGTATGGTCCAGACCTAGAATGTTGCGTTGGATCCATCGTCCAACGCAATGTACATTGTGAAAAGTGGTACTGGCCTTTAGCCTGCGGTCTTGCTCAGTGCAGCGTGCCCCCATAATGCTCATGTAATATATAAGTGGAAGGGGTCGCTATGCTGGGGTAACTAGGGACATGAGTAATTTCCTCAAGGAGAGGAATCGTGATGAAGATGTCACCTAAGGGCATATGGACCGTGAATTGGTATGTCTCATCATTTTTGAGTATTGTCCCCGGCAACGGCGCCAAAAATTTTGATAGGAAGGAAGTAGTGCACTAATATTCAGAGATAGAGGGTTTAGAATCAACCTTCTTTGTTCGAATGTGATGCTCAAAACTCCAAGAATGTATTCACAATATTTATGTACTCCTTCCGAATCACCGTAGTAGTATGAACTATTATGGGTCGATCCTCAGGGAGAGCTCGCGATGGAAGCTTTAACGGTTAAGTGTTGAAGAGAGAAAACGAAGATTCTTCTATGTTCAAAGAAATAAAACAACGTGGAAAAGTAAATGAAGAATTCGTGGTAGTTTGGATTCATGAAAGAAAGGCGATGTAAAAGAAAATGAAAAGAACTTGAAAATAGGACTTGCTTGAAAAGAAAACTTGCTAAAGAAAACTTTGGAAAAACTTTTAGATGAAAGAAACCATGACTAGCTAACCTTTCTAATTTGCTAACTTACTAATCTCATTATGGTGATGTATGCCTCATGTTGATTCATCGGCGAGGTTTGTCTTACTTGTTGGTCAAATTACTTTCCCATTTGAAAGATGAGTGTTCTTCTCGGTCTTGGCTTGTAGCCTCATTGATTCATCGGCTCCCGATAGAATTTCAATGGTAGAATCAAGGAGTGCCACTCAAGGTAGTGCTAAGGAGTAAGATACAAGATTCATTAGTCATTCAAGGCCATACTCAGCTAGCATTGAAGTAAGAAAATTGTACTACAAACTAATAGCAAAGTTAGGTGATCCATCTCCATGTTCCATCAAGACACTTATTCTAAAGACAAGGCTATAAATGAGGCTCACATGAATCATATGGAATTACAACAACACTTGCAAAGAATGAAAGTAACTCAACTTCATTGGGGATGAAAGAGACTAAAAATTTGCAAGATTAAAAGTTAGCAATCACCCAAGAGTTAGAAGTTAGCAAAGTTAGTGGTTAGCTATTCATGTTAGAAGTTTAGCTAGACATTGCCATGGAAAGAAAACAACAATTCATAGTAGAATAAAATGCAATGAAGTAAAGCTTGAAGAAAGTAAAGCAAGAAAGTATGCACTAGAAATTGCAAAGATGAGAAGAGAGATGGATAATCCTTGCTTCAAGTTGTCACCCTTTTGATTACAAGCTCTCACACTCTTTCTTTCTCTCTTTTGCAGAATTTCTAGGAGGAAGAAGGAGATTACAAGAGCACTAAAAAGACTAGAGAAAATCCCTACAACTCTCTCTAAAATACAAGCTCTCACACTCCAAGTCTCACTTTTTTCGCGCAGAGGCTCTGGTGGTCTATTTATAAGCTTCAGAAGAGGAGGCTCCCAAATCTAGACCGTTGGATCAGATCGCTGGCTCAACGGCTAGATTCCTGCCGCGGATCCGCGGCCAGAGCCACGTTTCCGCGGCAGAATCTTGGCCGTTGCGCCAACGAATTCTGTTGCCGTTCTGTTGGAGTCTGTTGGCCACGTGGATCTTCTAGAAGGCTGAGTGTATACGTGGATGACTCCAGATCTGGGCTAGACTTTTGGGGTTTTCTTTTTGCTTTTAATTATCCCTTTAATTCTTGATAAATCCTTGATTATGGGCCTTCCTCTCCATTAATGTGGACCTGCATTTTAGAGAGAAAAACATAAAAACTCATTTTTATTATATATAAGCATGATATGAAAGTGGAAAATGATGCAAAAATGAATAACAATCACACCCCATACCTATCTTGAGTGCTAATGTACCCTCAAAATGTGTAGTTTGTGAAATCATGTACCCTCGATACTTCCGTTATAGCATTGGCTCAACGGGTCGAATCCACGGGATGGGAGGCGATAGAAGCATTAACAATTTTTATTCACGTAATTTGTTAACAATTCTTCTTTGTTAAAAGAATGAAAAAGAAAGTGAAAAGAAAAAGAAAAGGAAACAAGAATGTGGTAGGTGGAGAAGGCGATGAAAACGGCGAAGGAAACAAAAGATACGTGGTTTCGAAATAAATAAAAACGAAGATGGAACAAAGGTAAACTGAAGGCGGTGAACAACAATGAAAATGATAAAAAGAATTTTGGAAATTGATTTCTAAAACAAGAGAAAATAAAACTCATGGCTACTAACTACTAGTTGATCCACTAACCATGCTAACCTCTTCTTGATAGTTGCCTCACATTTGATCCTCGGCCATCACTAATCCTTGACTTCAAGAGACGATATAAAGCATGGCACATAGATGGTTCATCACATTCAAAACTTTGCAACAAGAGCAAGCTAATACAAACATTAAATCATCAAACATTAGAAGGAAGCATGAAATAAGAGAGAGTTAGCTTGGTTAGCAAGTTAGATGTTAGAACCCATCATCATGAGCCATCATGGCTCTTGCAAGAGCAAGGCCTTAGTAGAGGCTACTTGATTCATGTGGATTATCAAGTAAGTGGTTAGATGGTTAGTGGTTAGTAGTTAGATTGCCATGAGAGAAAGTTAGCAAAGCATCATGTAGAAGATGAAGGAGATTACAATGGAGGAGAAAGGAGGCACCATTACTAGACTGTCACTATCTATTATATCAATCCCTCTCTATCTCTCTCTCTCTGAATCTCTCAGCCCTACTACAATGATCTAAAAAGAAGAAAATCCAAGATAAATGGAATGAAAAGCACCTACCTATACTAGCCTAAAACATAGAGAAAATCAAAACCTACTCCTAAAAATGAAACTAACTGCTCGCGCTCTGGCCCTATGCAGGGCTATTTATAGGCATAGGAAGCCTCCAGAAGACGAGACAGGGCCACGCGTCGAAAATCGACGCGTGGCTCCGTACTATTGTCGCGGAAACGCGGGAATTACCGCGTTTCCGCGGCAATACCAGGGACTTAAGTCCCTGGTTTTTGTCAGGACCTCCCTCTGGCTTCGAGAATGTTCATGGTATATCCCGTTTCTGGTACTTTCGTCCGAATATTCGCCTGACATGAGCAAAGGTCTTGGTTCGATATATCTTCTAGATAATTCCTTGCTTGGCCTCCAAGTAATGCGGGATTAATTACCATAAATTGGGATTAATTAGGCTCTTATTACTCCTTTGCTCTTGAACTCTTGCTTTACCTGCAATAGAGACCAAACACGGTTTAGACCAACAATTTATTCATATATCGGTGGGAAATGCGATATAATAATGCATAATTGTAGACTAATCACCCCCCACACTTATCTTTTGCTCGTCCCGAGCAAAACAAGAAAAGAAAAACTATACTACAGAGGTTATTACACCACTTTCGCAGGTGACGCGATTGCACTGAGCGTGTGCAACAAGCCGTTAAACCTCTAGGTTACCCTAGAGGAGGAGTGTTGTCTCCTGAGGGTTTTTAACGGATTGCACCCACAAAATCTATAAAGAAAGAAGACAAATGTTAGTATTTTAAAACACATTTTGAAAGAGAGACAAGTTTATGAAATATTTTTGCAAAAATATAAGCGATCTAAGGTCATAAGTCCACCAAAAATCATTCTTCCTTAAACTTAGTCTCTATGCAAGATCTTATCTTTAATTAAGGTAGCATTCAAAATTGGATTGAATATTTTATCTTTCATAAAACCTAGATAATATGCACTTTGTGATAGTGAAGATTTCTGGGATTTCAACTCTAACCATCAAGCCAT